>CACRXK020012485.1:0-15066 GCA_902702795.2 Paramuricea clavata
TCCACCCTAAAAAAATTAAAAAACAAACTAATATAACAAAGGAGAATAGTGTCAGATAATGTCAGGTTCAAGATATATGAGGTCCACTAATACAAATTAACTTTATAAAGTTATAAATTATTTTTTTTTACATTTTTTGTGAGTACAACTAATAATCTTCAGAAGAAAGAAGATATAATTTTAGATTGCACTTAAATATGTATTTACTATCGCTATTTTTAATGTATTCCGGCAACATATTCCATACTACTGTGCATCTGTTTTTTGTGGAATACAATCCATAGTTTGTTTTATTGTAGTGTTTGTGTAATTTCATAGAGCCTCTGGTATTATGGCAATGAATAACATTGTTTTTTATGCAAAGTGAATCAAATTGAGGTGGTAGTGTATTTTTTACTGCGTAGAATGTGAACAAACCAACTTGAAAAGCATTTATCTTATTAATATTTAGTATTTCTAGCGTTGAAAAAAGGGTTGAAGATGAGAAAGTATAAGGCAAAAATGATATTATTTTCAGAATCTTTTTCTGTATCGTTGATACTGACTTTAATCTTGTTTTATAGTTGCTAGCCCATAGTATATTACCGTAATATAAATGTGGGTAAACAAGAGTATGATATAGAGTTATGAGATGTTTTTTATTTAGGTAGTGACGAACTTTACAAAGAATGTTAGATACTTTTAATAATTTCTTAGTTATGTAATCAATATGACTTTTCCATGTTAAGTGTTCATCAATTATAATACCAAGGAATTTAGTTTCTTTAGCATTTTGTATAATTTTATCATTAATCTTAAAGGTTAGATTTGCGTTATGTTTTTTCCTGAATGATTTGAATATAATGTAGTTAGTCTTTTTAATATTTAAGGTAAGCTGATTATCCTTAAGCCATTGAGTCAACCACATACACATTTTAAAATGACTTATTACTGGACTATTACATCAACGGCCTTACATCGTGATATGCCTATGATATTGACGACCCTATACTTCCTAGGGGCTTCCTAGGACATGGAGAACTGTCTGCTTAATGATTACAGCTTGAAGTGCGACTGTGCGAGGCTTCACTGGCCCTGTAATATGCTGTCCTTCGACTTAGAGTTGTTTTTGTTTTCCTTTTTATAACTTGTCTAATAAGGGGCCGACCATTTAACTTTGGAAGGGGGTGATTTACTGCTGGAAGGGATTTTTTTCTGGGATCGTTATGTGCAAGATTTTTTTTCCTATCCCATCACCATGTACGATATTTTTTGCCACTCTCTCATTTCGCAGCATTTGCTATGAGGTATAACATTTGGTTTATTCAATAGATCTTTATATTAAGATCTTGTGGGAAGCACAGACAATGAAATCCGTTACACTAATAGGTGGACTGCTGACAAGAGCCTGCCAATATTGGAATTCTCGAATACGTAGCTGTCTCGATTGAGATATTTATATATATACAGGGTGAGTAAAAAAAACCTGACACCTTTGTTATTCAAATTAGCCGCGAAGGTATCAGTTTTTTTTACTCACCCTGTATATAGAGAGCTTATTTTAATAAGCTTTAATTAAAAAGCACGGCAAACGGCAAGGCCGAATTTTCTTGGCCGCATAATTTTCGTTCGATTTCTGCGTGTCATATTTCAAATTTCTTTCATATGACACAGGAATAGTTAAGCATTCTAGTTTTAAAATAACAAGCCTATTTTTATATTACTCTTTATTAATTGACTTTTTAAGACTCATGTAAAACATGATTGTCATATGACATGCACATATATGAAGTCGGAAAAGTCCTTTATAGTATAAATAATAATTCAGATTATTTATGGACTAGTTTTCTCTATCCCTATATAGGAAAAAGTGTGCTTTTATAGTAGACTATGAAATACAGAAATAGCCCTTACACAGTTACACTAGTCCCTGAAAATCAAACCATGCAGCTCATCCGTGTGACGTTTCCGGATAGCAAAGACAAAGTGTTTAATTTTCAGCACTTCTTCAACGAACACGAAATATTTTTCATGTTATAAAATTTGGAGAAACGTGATCGATATTTGAAAAGAAAAGCCTGCAAAAGACGAGTTATGAGTGATATTAAAAATAAATGTGGAATAATACGAAGATGAATGCTAGTTAATTTAAAGGGGCAAAGCACTATTTGATATTTACCCATGCAAACACCATGCATGTGGATACAGGTATAAAACTAATAAAGTGCTGCGATTTATATCAAAACTCCCGCTACCTGCATGGGCAGCTGGATATGTATAGAGGGTCCTGAAGGGGGGGGGGGGTCCCAATCCCATTTCCCACCTAAAATATTGGCAAAATCCCAGTCCCAGTTGGATTTTTATTAGAAATCCCAATCCCAGTTATTGAAATCCCAGTCAATAAAAACCCATTTATTTATCGGTAGAATAAACAGTTTTAAGACCTTTTATTAAGCCAGTGGCGGACACGTTATGAAATATTGGGGGGGGGGGCTCGTGCCGAAGGCACGGAAAATTTTAAAATTTGAATCCCGGAAATGGCATTTGCAGCATTCTGAGACACGCATAATCAGAAAACCCAGAATTCCTGGCGCCAGAGTATGCCTGTTCGCAGGTAGTGCTGTGAATAATGTAGTTAACAACAAAAATCATGACCAAAGACACCAAAAACGGATCAAAATTGTATTTTAAAATACTCAAAACGCAGGAAAATTGGCAATCGACTCACATTACCTCAATCCCATTCCCATTTTTGAGGACTTCATTTCCCATTCCCAGTGGCCAAATCCCAGTCCCAGCAACCCAAATCCCATTTTCCCAGTCTAAAAATAGATCAATCCCAGTTCCCATTTTACCCCTTCAGGGCCCTCTGTATATTTTGATAGCAATTAGTCCTATATCATGGTGGTATGAGGTAAAATATATTATGGAATAAAAAAGACCGCTAATTTATTAAATATGTGCTGAATTTTTATACGATGACTATATCAGTGTAGAATTTGGCGAATCAGCAATTGAACATGTAATGTGGTAAAAGCCATCATTGTTTACATCCTTGCATGGTTTGCATATAATCGTTTAATAAATCTCTCTCATCCACAGTAAATCAGTAATTGTTCTTCCGTATGATGCATTTTCTTTGTATATCAAATCCGATTTAATCTGATTTCTAGATAGTATCCGCGTCTCGCGACTCACTTAAATATATAGGATCCAAAATGTTTTTTCATTTGTAAGGAGCAATATTCATTTCATGCCTTTCAGATCAGTAAAACCGGCGATTGAATTATTTTCCACAATATCGACAACTCATTGTCCTCATTCTGCAAGCACTGCAAGAGCCCAAATGTTATAAGTGACAAATGACTTTATACGAGCCGAGAATAACCAAGTTAAGGTACCACTCAATAGAAATGCGTGTTCAGTGTTACATCTCATTGAAACTCCTATATGCTTATATACATGAGCGTATACAGCGGTATATGCTTATATACATGAGTGAAAAGATGCTGAGCATCATGCATGACCATATATGCTCAACTGCTCATCCACCATCATTCTACTCGGCGTGGTACATGGTATATCAAAAACATCTTAATTTGCTTTCGTTTTGTCTGCACATGAAATATATTGCACGTGGGCGTATCTTCGAACTAGTCTCACTGCTCTTGGGCCGGTACGTGTTATACGTGTTGAAATAAATGATTTAGTTTATACCTCACTTTACTTTATATATTATAGTCATATAAAAATTCAGCATACATCAGCGGTCTTTTTGATTTCATAATATATTTGTACCCCATACCACCATGATATAGGAACTAATTTCTGTCAAAATATGCCAACAGCTACCTGGGTAGCGGAAGCTCGAGTTTTAAAATAATCAGTGCAGCACTCTTTTATGGCTATATATCCACATGATGTGTGGGTCAATATCAAATAGTCCTTTGCCTCCTAGCGTTCATCCGGCGTGATTATTCCACATTTAAGTCTTTTTAATAACTCCCTAATTCATCTTCTATTTCTGCCTCTTCAAATAACACAAAACTCACTTCTGGCTTTAAAATTTCAAATATCACACTAGTCACTACTCACATTTTTTCATTTCATAATTTCTCTATCTTTTTATTTATAGTAAATGTATACTAATTCTACAACTTTATCTTGGCTATATCGACACCGTTGCAGTGCTTATATTTGTACAAATTTCAATGACTTTATTCTTTTCATCTTGCTTCACTTAGAGATTTTGGTTTTATCTAAAATAAATATTGTGAAGTTTAATAGTATTTGAGCATTGATTACATTATTTTGTAAGAAAGCTGCTGGAAACGTTTGTATGGTTTGCGCCTCCTTTACCTGCTGACGTCTTGATCTCAGTTTACTGTACGCATATCCTATAGCTCATTGTTGAATATGCTTGTCAGGTGTGGCATTACAGCTTTCCCCTGTTCCTCAATGACAAGTTGGGGAAAATCCAAAACTGAAGAGCACTCATAATTATCTTTCGAGGCAGGGACGTCGCTATAGGGGTGTGTGTGGGGGTGTAACATCCCCCCCCCAATAATTCAAACGTTGATCAAAGTTGGTCAATATGGAACTGATATTTGCCCAAAGTTGGTCAATATGGAATTATACAATTACTTTATGGTTTCCGTGTTTGGATGGCCTGATCCAAACACGTGGGAATGTTGCGAGAGTTAAGAAAAGCGAGCGAAATCACGAGCCGAAGGCGAGCGAAACACGAGCCGAAGGCGAGTGATTTTGCCCGCTTTTCTTAACTCGAGCAACATTCCCAAGTGTTTGGATCAGTCCATCCAAACACGGAAACCATAAAGTAATTGTTTTATAAAATAACAACAACACGGTAGTCTTCCGTGTTCGGATGGCCTGATCCAAACACGGCTTTCGACCAATCAGAATACGCGTTATATACATGTTATTTTATAATGATATTTCGGCCTAAAATTGAAGGTAAAAATCGGAAAAATTTGGTCAAAGTTTGGGATAAAAGATGGTCGAAGTTGCTCAAAGTTATGAAATGGTTGGAAATTTTAACAATTTTAAAGCTTTTGTTATGTTTGCGGTGAAAAAATTGGAAGCCTTGCTTATCGTGGTCGAAAAATTTTGAATATGCTTATGTTAGTCAGTAAAAATTTTTTTGACTATGCTTATGCTAGTCCTGAAAATTTTTTTGAAAAATTTGTACGACTTGGTCAAAATCCTAGGAAATGTTGGTCAAAACATGACGACCACCCCCCCCCAATGTTGATGGCCTCGCGACGTCCCTGCTTCCAGGTATTGACCATGCATGCCGAATGTTTGTTAAATGCAAATGATTACGACTGTTTACGGACACAGAAATGTACTTTGCAATCGTCTTTTTCACTCAGTGAATATGACGCTACCCACTCACAAATTGAATATATACTTAATTTGTCCCCTCCAAAAATCTCCAAACATACGATTTGAGGACTTATCCCAACCTCAACCTGTTAGTGCTCAGGTGTAGAACTGAACAGCTAGTTTCGTCCCCGCATTTTCCCCGATCCCTGCTACTGACTCTTGACGAAGGGCCTTCGCTCGAAACGTCGAGTTTCTGCTTGTTTTTTAAGGTAGTAATATAACCACTCAGCACATCATTTTCACATTGACACTACCCACACTGGTACAGACAGTTTTAGTGTTATAAATTAACAATAGTAAACTCTCACAGTTGTTAATATGTACTTTTCATCTAATTAGACAGTTTTAGTGTTATAAATTAACAATAGTAAACTCTCACAGTTGTTAATATGTACTTTTCATCTAATTACAAAACAGTTTTACATGTAAACATAACATATACTTAATATTGTATTCTCATACTATTAATTCCAAAGCAATTCAGTTGTTACCGCTATTTTGGAAATTAATGATTAAATCTAAAATCCTAACTTAATTGCACTATTTCACGTCTGTTTCAGATCCATGGATAATGAATTAATTGAATTTCACGCCATTGGGTTGTTATAGAAAGGACCAGACTTTCTGGACGAAACATCTATCAGTATCACTCAGAGAGGCAGAAATTACTTGCAATTGCACGTCTCGGGAGAGAGGTATGGATTGGATGGGATTTTGTTCCTGCTCCTGATGTTGGGAGGTGCGGGTGTTTTTTGGAATGACCCAATTTGTACGTTTTCTGCCACGTTGGTAAAAGAACTGACTTTAAAATTATATGCAAGGATGGTGGGAGTAACAGGAAGTGCTCCCTCTTCCTTTTCTCAAAGAGGGGGAGGGGCAAAAACGTTTCACCATAAAAGCATCACGTATAAAAAACCTCGTTTCCAACCTCGTACCCAGACTCTCACCTTCGCACAAGGGCGTGCGAAGGTAAGAGCTTGGGTTTGTGGTTGCACATATATATAAAGAGCCTGAGTTGGAGACATCTACTTCTTGCGACGTAGAACATCCTATATATAGGTGTTCCGTGGCAAATCAGCAACGCAGCCTAAGAATAAAGTGAATTTATACAATCATAAAGAGTCTGCAGTCACTCAAAGATGTTGCTTTGAAAATCTTGCAATCTCAATAGTTGACAAGAAAAATGAGACATACAGTCTGTCTTTTGCAATGTGAATAAGTTAACCCATATATGAACTTGAATTATATAGACTTAGAAATACCCAATTAAGGACCGGTCATGAAGGTTATAGAATTATGGTATAGAATTAAGGTTGGCATTAGAGTTCGGATTAGGTAATTAGGGTTAGGATTATTGCTACAATCATGGACAACTTGGAGAGTTGAGAAAATTCCTCGCATTATTCAGCCAAGCTGACTGAGTATACATTGACAAAGCTAACTTGGTGATCCCCGCTCCCCCAGTTGTTGTGAAAAACGCCAAATCAATTTTTTGGATGAAAAAATATTGAACAGAAAGATAAGCCACTATTAAAAAACCGCTAAGAATGACAGAAATACTCGTATGAAACTTATTTGCATTGAAAATACGTAAGCAATTTATACTTGAACATATACCTGTAGCAGTTAGCACTGTAGCCTTATTCTTACGTTTATAAATTATATATTCAGCTTGTATTCTAGTATTCTAGTATGATAGTTTTAGCAATTTTACTGTCACATTAGCTGGTATCTGAAAGGCTACCGTGGATAAACTGTTTATAAATTGTAATAAAAAGAGATCTTTGTGGTCGGGAATAGCTACACGACTTGTGGGATTTCTGTTGGCCCAACAAACCCAACAGCTAATCAGTTATTCCTGTCGACAGTGCCAGTACTGACTGAATAAAAACGAGAAATAACAAAGGGTCAGAGAGAAGACAATAAATGAAACAAAAATACCGGAATCAGGGAAGAAAGAGAGAAGCAATGAACGGCACATCGTAAAAAGAAACAGTCAAACAGGAAAAACACACAAAAAAGAAAGAATAAAAACTATTAGTAGAAAAGACGACGATAATCGTCAGACCAATATTGCAACAGATCGTACGTGTTGGAGTTGCTGTTGTTTTTGTATTCTTTGTACTCAGTCCTGTAATTTAATAGTTCAAAGTCAGTTATCCTGCCCAGCTACCATCAGTTGCAGACAAACCATTATACCATGGAAAATTAACTCAATAAAATACAAAACAACAGTATTAAACTCTGGATATGAATATTTTAATTAAAAATGTTCATATTTGGAGTTGCTGTTGTTTTTGTATTCTTTGTACTCAGTCCTGTAATTTAATAGTTCAGGTCAGTTATCCTGCCCAGCTACCATCAGTTGCAGACAAACCATTACACCATTTTAACTCAATAAAATACAAAACAACAGTATTAAACTCTGGATATGAATATTTTAATTAAAAATGTTCATATTTGGAGTTGCTGTTGTTTTTGTATTCTTTGTACTCAGTCCTGTAATTTAATAGTTCAGTTAATAGTATTCAGCCGAATAGAGCGTTTGCACATGACGTCACAGCCGCCATGTTGGTGTTCCAATTAGCCCTATGAATTAGCCTAGTCACGCCGCCATTTTTGGGTAGCTTTTCGCTGCGAGATAAGTCCACATAACAGCGACTTTTTATAATTTTTTTTGACAAATAATGGTAAATTTGCTAATTTGTAAATGATTAGTTTATTTTGAAAAATTACTTTTTACATTGTTTTAATTGTCTGCATTGGTTAACGAGAATTAGATGTCACCCAAAAATGGCGGATATTCGTGACCATTCGTCATCGTGAGAAGGCTAATTCAAAAGAATTTTAATTACTCTTTTGTCTGGAACACCAACATGCCCGCCATGGTTTTTGTTGAGTTGGTCCCTGGGGAATGAGTGCAAACCACTGAGGTGCAAACGCTCTACATGTATGTTCAGCGGAGTTGCCCCCATCATCACTCCAGTTCGATATGGAGTCCATCAGTCGTGCAGCTCAGTTCAGACACGAAAAGTCGAAAAACCCGGATGCCGCGCCTTGGTATTATTTGTATCATAAGAGGATGTGATGTGGTCGTAAAATAAACGAGGAAATCTCAACCTTTTTGTTGAGATATCTGACGATAAAAACCCTCCACTGGTTCGTCCTTATTTTGTTGTCAGAACAGTCCATATTTCAAGATGTCTGGTGGGCGAATGAGAGAATATAAGGTCGTTGTTCTTGGCTCAGGCGGGGTTGGGAAAAGTGCTTTAACAGTTCAATTTGTCACGGGAAAGTTTGTAGAAAAATATGATCCGACGATCGAAGATTTCTACAGAAAAGAAATCGAAGTTGATAACATTCCTTCAGTGTTAGAAATTCTCGATACGGCAGGAACGGAACAATTCGCTTCTATGAGAGATTTATACATCAAAAATGGTCAAGGATTCTTGCTTGTATTTTCCATAATAAACCAGCAAACATTCCAGGATTTGAGAGCAATGCGAGAGCAGATATTAAGAGTTAAAAACACAGACTCTGTGCCAATGATTCTTGTTGGTAATAAATGCGATATATTTGATGAACGTGAAGTTAATACGATCGAAGGAAAAGATTTAGCTGCTGAATGGGGTTGTCCGTTTTATGAGTCATCTGCCAAAACTAAACAAAATGTCGACGAAATATTCGCTGAAGTTGTTCGACGTATGAAAACGGCACAAAATAGTTCATCTTCTAAGGGTGCATGTTGTGTTATTTTATAAACATATTGTACCTATCAAGATCTAATACCTAAAATGATAAAATCTTCAGCTTCCAATTCTTGCTATATTGGCGGCTTGTATACCAAAGGTTAGAAGTGTAACAATTATTTAATTTTTATGACTTGTTTAAACAACAAAGACATTTAGTGCTTTCAATGACTTAAATAATTTGTGTAGTCCAATCCAGCACTTCAATAATGCTTATACAGAGTGTAAACACTCAGTAGAACTAAAAAGATGTTGTGGTATGTATATTGATATTTACTTTTCCAGTCTATGGAATTTGATATTTCAATTTAAAAATGTTGAAATATCAATAATGTGTATACCAAAGGTTAGAAGTGTAACAATTATTTAATTTTTATGACTTGTTTAAACAACAAAGACATTTAGTGCTTTCAATGACTTAAATAATTTGTGTAGTCCAATCCAGCACTTCAATAATGCTTATACAGAGTGTAAACACTCAGTAGAACTAAAAAGATGTTGTGGTATGTATATTGATATTTACTTTTCCAGTCTATGGAATTTGATATTTCAATTTAAAAATGTTGAAATATCAATAATGTGAAGGGAAGGGTGGGATAGAGGGGATGTCTTGGCTGTTGCAGTGGGAAGAGGTTATTTTGCTGGCCTCAAAGTGACAAAACGTAACCAAGCAACTGTTTTAATAACACTATCCCTATTCCAAACACCAACTCTAATCCTAACCCCAACCCTATTCCTAACCTAACCCTACTCCAAGTTTGTTTCTAAACCAATCTTGAAGAAATGTCATTCTGAGGTCAGCGAAATAGTATTTTCCGTTGCAGTGTACTGGTATACCAATAATCATGTGATCTAGTTGAAAAACATAGTGACTATTTGACTGACAGCCAGGCATGCTTCAAAAAATACTAAATGACCACAGTATACGATGAGCCTGGCCATGGTTTGCTGGGAAGCCCACCTGAATGGGATGAATAATTTCTGTATTCTTATGACTGCTTTTATCCGATTATTTTGGTTGTACTTACACAAGCCGCACCTTAAATAGTGTCTATTTAGTTCTATTAATGTTTATTTTCGTTTGTGTTTTCCAACAATTTGTTCAATACAATATGATTATAGGTCGAAATCAACAAAAAAATGTCCATCCCGGCCAGGTCAACTTAGCTGAGATCCCACCTAGATCAAGGTGAGATCTCACCTAGCCAGGTTTGCGGCTCTTTTCTAATATGAACACAGATTGAATTTTATATGTGATAAAAAAGGCATCCAGGTCTCACCCAGGTGAGTTTCCCAGTTAGCTGAGCTCATATGAACCGGCCATTTACAAGGTTTTTCAGACAACTTGACAGTAGGTAAGGTGTACACCTACCATGTTCTAGGTGCCGGGTTTGCCTGCTTTGGGTCAGTGCTTTAACAGTCTTTATATTTGTCTTGGTAGTTTTACCTGAAACTTGTTTAAAATTTCTTCCCAACTAGTTTTAACTCAATAAAATGCAAAACAACAGTAACTCCGGATATGAACATTTTAATTGAAATGTTCATATTCAGAGTTGCTGTAGTTTTTGTATTCTTTGTACTCAGTGGTTCCTGTAATTTAACAGTTTTAACTCTCTTCAACCTTTGGGAGATACTGTAGGGCTGGGATTTGGGGTTCATTATTTTAAGATAACATTTTAACTATAGATGCCAAACTGCTGGCTATTTAGTAATTTAGTATTCTTTGTAATATGACCAGTTGTCTATCAAATAGTCTTGGGGTTGAAAAACTATTGATGTATCAAAAATATTAAAATATGTTACATATTCTCAAGATTAAGTGAGCACTTCAGCTTTGATATAATCCTGAAATTGTGTAACTGACAATATGGGCGTCAGCATCACAATAGGAAGATATTTCGCTGGCCTCAGAGTGACAAAACGTAACAATGCAACGGTTTTACTAACACTAACCCAACTCCAAACACCAACCCTAACCTAACCCTACTCCAAATTCGTTTCTAAACCAATTTTGAAGAAAAAAATTTTGACGAAATGTCAGTCTGAGGTCAGCGAAATAGTTGATGCCATCACAATACACCTGAAAGTAAGTCATTTTGTTGTTCAATGCTGCAATAGCCCAAGCTATCCCTCAACATATGCCACAACAGCATAAAATAAATATAATTTAATAAGTAATGTTAGTAATTTAATGTAGAATACTAATATTAAATAATTCATACTTTATATTAATGTGATAGTAATAAACACCAACAGAAAAATATTTTAATATTGTTGAAATTAATATTGCCTCACGAGCACACGAACTGTACATTAATGACCAGTGATTGCAGTAATGACCAGTGATTGCTTCTTAAAATGTTGAACACTAGAGCTATGATCATCATTCTCGAGAGTAAATTCTATCTCAAGGGGGGAGGGGGTAAAAAAAGGAAACATGTGTGATGTGGTGAACCTGTGCAGATCTTGATCGAATCCTAACCAACACCCCTGAATCTGTTATCCAATCGACCTCTTCAGCGGCAATGAGTGCAATTCTGTTCTGATTTTAATGTCTTTGTGTTTGTCAAGTTATCTTCATATGACACGTGAACAGTTCTAGATTAGTGTTCAGCAGACCGGGAAGGTTTAAACCAAACCCTTTCTTTGATCATTTTTCCGACACTTGAAACACAACCGCACAAGTCTGGCAACGTGTGATGCTGTCATCTCCGCTTTGATTCGACAGTGAAACCCGCCACTTGTTGAACAGAAAAGAAACAGCCAAAAGAAAAGCGAAAAAGAGCTCGTACATCAACGTCTGGGAATTACGGAGACCTTCGTCGCTCCTGTAAAACTCTCATAGTTCTCATATCCGCGCGGAAACGAAAATAATTTTTCCAGAGTTTGCCTTCCTTAATGAAATCCAACACGAAAAGATTTTGGTCGCCGTGTTCTTAAATCTGTGTGACTGTATCGAAAAGATCCAGTGTACCGAGTGAAGTGATCTGGGAACGTGATAAAGTAACTGTAATTTATTCTTCTGATGCATGGAAAAGAGTAGATGAATTATGATATTCTGAACATAAGTCATAACTCATCCAGTCGTTTACATCCATCAGATGAAGAAAACCGCAGCAAAAATTGCAAGTGCATGTAAACGGGCTTTTACGCATCTACTTCTATTCTATGTTCAATCCGCCTGAAGAATATAATGAACTACCGCCTGCTGTGATCCTATAAGTGATTTAATTTGTGATGTAGTGAGTACACTACTACAAACAGTACAAAGCTGCTGGACCAGACATTTCCTCTTCGCTTGGTGATGAGCACTGGCAGATTCCCAGCGGAATGGAAGATAATACCTATTCTTAAAAATCTATTCCTAATAGTGGTCAAAGCAACGAAATCTCAAATTATCGACCCATACTTCCCATGGTGTCGATAGTCTTTGAGCGAACTGATCAACCATGTGTAAAGTCAAATGCATAACCTCCAATTTGGATACTGCAAATTCTACACTAGATTGGTGAGTCTCTCGACGAAAGAATTCAAAACTGATATCCTTTATATTGATTTCGCTAAAGCGTTTAAAGGTGTTTCGCAAGGTTTAAATATTGGTCCTCTATTGTTTCTTATGTATGTGAACGAGCTACTTCAAAATATCATATATTTATTTGGTATCGTTTGTGTACTGTTTGCTGATGACAACAAGTGTTATCGTACAGTAAGGACAAAAGAGGACGTCCAATATCTCCAATGCTATCTTGAATATGACCCTACCCAGTCTGAATGGTCATCTTGTGGTGACAAGAAATGTGAATTCCGTGTCCTACCACATGACGAACATATGCAAGAAGATCTCAGCATACTGATAACTCCGGAGTTCTTTATAAGACGTTTAATACTTCACGTTAGTACGAAGTCACCTGGCCTTGTCGTACAGCTCTCACGTTTGGTCTCCACAGTCTGGTCTCACTTATCCTCGACATCGAGAAAGTTCAACAACGTGCAACGAGATTTATCTTCTCCCTGCCGTTTCGATCTGAAACCTGTTAAAAAGATCGGCTGAGGATTACTCCCTTTTCCCTACTGGCATGAGTACCTGGATTTAGTCACTTCTTTAAGACAATGAAATCACTCTCTGTATGCTTGTGAACATGACTGGCTAGCCTGCATGGGAATATAAAATTGCCCCTTGTGTTTTGTCGAATATTTTTTCATTAATTTTGACGAGACTTTTTGCTCGTCTGACCGGTGCAAATGGTCACATGCAATCAACTCTCATTTAATTCTTGTTCTTGTTTGAGCGGGGACATGAAAGTTATGCAGGCTAACTCTCACACAGTATATGTAGCGTACTGAGATTTTCAATAATACAGTAACACATCCAGTTAAAATTGTTAGAAATAGAAACTACTTCATTCCAGACAATATTACTCTACATTTATAACCTATATAGGCTTCTATAAGGCGTTTCCTGTGACTTCACATAATTTGCATACTACGCAAAGGAAGGGTGATACAGGAAGGGGCTTCTTAGGCAGCGCCCCCGCCCACAAATGCACGCACGCTACCTTGTACCAGTGGCTTTAGGGGCTGTTTATATGGTCCCGCTTACCCAGGATTCAATGAAGGGTGACGTATTTTGAGCAATTGAAATATGTGTTTCAGCCCTAATTAAACAAAGTTAGATAACTTTTTGAGACATTTTTTGTTTAACATATTTTACTACTTTAGTACTTGCATGTATAGCAGCGCCTACAACCAATTTATTTATCAATTACATAGTGGCAACGGAAGTGTTCCTGAAATATTCTCAATTCATTCGCTCACACGAACCGATTCATTTGATAAGTTCTTTGAAAACTTGATAATTATAACTTTCCGATAATTGATAAACATCCTATAATATGAATGCACCAATGGTGCAATTGATTAATCAAAGAGGCAGGAAATGACAAAAAATGATCCAAAAACAGGAAGTTGCAAGAACTGGTCAAATGTCTATGAAAAATTGATTCGTGTGCAAATGAATTAGTAGAGTATTTTAGGAACACTTTCCATTGCCACGCTAATAGTTAACATTTTACATTCAACTACTGTTTCAGAAGATCTCGTCTATATTTGTAGAAGTCGATAATCAGTTATGACTAAAGTGACAGTTGATTTAGACCATTATCTTATACAAGTTCATATTTTGATTTATTTTGAATATGGTTCCAGAAACATCCAGCGCAGGCAACGGAAAGGAACTGTAACAGAAAAAAATTGTGAAACAAACTTAGCTTTGCCAACATTTTTGCCGGCTGTCTTAATTAATTTCGTTTATACAAAATGCGGGGACTGCAAAGGGGGGGGGGGGGGGGGGGGGGGGGGGGGGGGGTAGGTGTAAACCACCCCCAACTGTGAAACTCAAAGGTAAAAATTAAGTAAAATTCAAGTTTAAATTTTGACATTTTCATAATAAAGTCGTTATTTTTGTGAAATGATAACCATTTTTGTAAAATACAGTCAATTTAGATCCAATTCGTTTGCGATTTCGATCTTTGATCCAATTCTTTGCGATTTTATTTATTAATACTAATATAATATTAATAATAATAATATTAATGATCTTTAAACACGGTAACCTTTCACATAGGTGATTTTCAAAGGGCCGTGCGGAAAATACATACATTAAAGAAGGAACTAATAAACTAAATTATAATTATTTACAAAATATATTTATTTATTTATTTACAAGATGTGATTATTTAATAGATGATGGACAGATTTTAAACTTGTTGACTCTCATAGGGTTTTCAACACCCGTTTAGCATACACCTCAACGGGTATTACCCATATGTTCTCAATTGAGAATATTCGGTATTACCCGTGCCAGACTATCGCCTGCGCTACCTGACGCTGACGCTTTCGCATATCATTATATATAAACCAATCACAATCGTCT
>CACRXK020012486.1:0-15064 GCA_902702795.2 Paramuricea clavata
TATGAATGCAAAACTCTTGGAATAATAGTTGACCAGCGTTTATCTTGGAAAAGTAATACTGAAAATATTTGCAAGAAAATAACATCCGGAATCTCTGCTCTCCGTCGTGTTAAACCTTTTGTTAATAAAGATACACTTATCTCGATATATAATGCTATTGTTCGTCCACATTTCGATTATTGTTGTGAAGTGTGGGATGTGTTTGGTGAAACACAGTCAAAACGACTTCAGAAACTTCAAAATAGAGCTGCTCGAATTATCATGAGTATGAGCAATGATATAGATCACACTATTGCTTTACAGGATTTGGGCTATGAGCCACTTCAGTCAATAAGAGAAAAGGCAAAAGCAAAACTAATGTACAAAATTTTGAATAAAATGGGTCCTGAGTCACTCACAAACCTTTTCACCTATAAACGTGGGATGACAAACTACAAACTTCGGGACATTTCCAGTGGTCTTTGTTTACCACAACCTCGAACATATAACATGAAAAATAGTTTCATGTATATTTTCTATGTACTTACTATTAGGGATGTGCCAGCTACCGATATCTGGTGAAATATAGACATCCGGCAGTATATCTGGTAAAATTTTGCCAGATATATATTTCCGGGTAGTACTGGAACTTTTAGCAATTATATATGAGACTGAAAAACTGTTTTCTTTGACTTTAAACTTGAACGGTCTCTGCCAGCGTAGGTACAAAACTGCTCAGAAATAACCTAACCTTGTGATTGTCACAGCGGATTTGGACTCCCCGCGGATATGGACCCCGGGCCATATCAGCTAGCGGATTTGGACCCCTACGGTACATATCCGCTAGCTGATATGTACCCCCTTCCGCGGAATTGGACCCCCTAAAATTCACAAAAAGAAGAAATTTTGAAACGATTTGCAGTTGAATATGCATGGAATTTAGGCGTCAGTTTAATTTAAATTATGGTAACTAATGGCATGACTCAACAACTATCTTGGAATTTGCTTAAATGACGAAAACAAGTTATTGAGATGCTAATTTTATAAAAGTTTAGTGTTGAATGAATGCATCACTTTGTTATGGATATATGTTATGGCAAAAATAATTTGAAAGATGTTTTCATTTTCCATTTTTATTTGAGCAGTTAAGAGTCAGAGCAGATAGCAATTCCAAGGAGTAAAATACTTGTGAAGGCTTCATGCGCTTCTCAATTCTCGCACATTCCAAGATCATAGAAATAAACCCATGTAGCAGAAAAATTATAATCGGCATAAACTTTGACGGAATTCGTTAATCTAAAAATCTAAGATTTGATGATCTAAAAATCTTCGTACGGTTTTTAAAATAAATCAGATGAAATTTATGACGATATAAAACACTTTCAGTACAATATTCAAAATACGATACGTTGCAATGATAAAATACGCGAGGGGTCCAAATTCGCGAGGGGAGTCCAAATCCGCTAGCGAATAAAGACCCCCATAGGTCCATATTCAGCCCACGGTTTGAGCTAGACTGAAACTCAATACAGTCTGGGCAGCATGTAATCGCAAATAATTTTAAAAGTTATTTTAATGGCTTTGGTTTGCGTGTTTGTTTCGAATAGCCGAAAATGCTTCAAATCGTATCATTTCAGCCCAAGCTAGAAAGGCCTGTGCTGTGCACAAGCTGGCTACAAGTACATTTCAGCCGGCGGTTTAACAATTACGGGCTGAAAATAGCTCGGACTAAAATTCAGCCGGCTCAAACTGCTCCATGAATATTCCTACCCATGGCCACATCTGAATTGCAACTTGCTAAAGTTTTATTTTAAATTGTCAGCTTGTATAAATTTTTTTTTACACATAACTAAGTCATTACACATGTTTTCCTTTCCATTTATACCGTCCAAATTCGGAAATCAACGCATGTGTACGAATTAGATGCGTAACTGGGAGGAATGAGCCCGAGCTAATCATTGGCGTTCGTCGCTCGTTGTCGTGATCGACAAATGTACAGATTGTGTAAATGGGTTCCGAAGAAGTCAACGAGATGAATGTTGCGAGAAATCAACAGTAGAATGTTCGCTGTTATCCATAAGAAGTGCATTGATAAAGTTTGTAGCGAGAGCATGCATACCAAAAGTCTATAACAGTAAACGAACAACGGCACAGTTACGTCGGAAGATATCAATAAATCTACAAGTTCATACAAAAACAGCAAACAGTAAATAACAGTTGTTCTATTACGGTACACAAGCACGCAAATGACGCAAGTCATTTTATATTTTAATGTTATTCTTAAAAAATTGTTATTAGCAAACGTTTGCTGTGAGTCTATATATTTCTTCTAGTAACATATATTAATTTAATGAATATAGCCAGACAGCTTGTTATACTGACTTAAAAATTTTGTTAGGCTTGTTTGACAAGTACAGGACGGTGTAAGTGCCCTTTTTTCGAGATTCCGCCCCCGCTGCCCTGCTTTTCTTCCGGCGCCCCTGAACAGATTTGCACAACACAACTTGCGTACTTGTGATGTTTACTGTATATTTTCAAAATATGTAGTTACACTGCCAACATGTGTTATTTTGTAGTGAGAAGAAAAATGTGAAAGATGAACAGTTACCTGATGGACTGAACAATCTCGTTAATCAGTTGAGGTACTTGATTTCATAATTTACTCAGTCTTGGACAAGTCAAAATATTCCAAATGATGTACTTGTGGCACCGTAAATTTTATGCTGATACATACAGTACTTAGGTTGATCTGTTGTTTTGCCCCTTACAAACAAATCCAATAGGAATTTCTATTGGAAATTGGCCCAAATTCCAATTGTTTTTTCCACCCAATGGGTGGTCCTGGGCGACATCTGTCTTTGTCTATGTTTCAGGTCAACCCCAATTGTTCTTCTGCATGTGATTGGCATGTCCCTCGTTTTCTTTTACTGTTGGTCACTTCCCAGTCAAGTGCCGCTTAATAATTTGGTGTTTGCATATCTTCTATCCATACAGTAGCACATGACCAAGCCAAACTTGACAAATTTTTCCCAGGATTTACCCAGCACTCTACATGTAGCTGGCGCGAGAGGTTTAATTGGTACATGTAAATCAGTTATGTACACACACATGCATTATACAGATAACTAAATTTCACTTTGCTTACCTCTGCTGCACAAGTTTGTGGCCAAGCATGGCTAGCGAGAAGTGACAATGTGAAACTTGATCATATGTTGAAAGGATCCAATCAATTAAGTTATGATGAAAATGGTTCACTGTTTGGTTTTGTCCAACAATTTGGTCTGGATGCTTGCCGGTTTTGCTAGCCTTTGCATTGTCACTATATGTATATATGTCTTATGTTTGTTTTTTTTTCGTTGTCCTTATTAGTTCAGTCTATGTGTTATCTTTCCTAATTTGTGTTTTTTTTTCTTTCTCTTTTTAAAAAAAAACTAATGTAGGCTATCCTCTGTAATATGTGAGCCCCCTTGTTAAGCCTTGGCTTTTGGGGCAAACATCCAAATAAAGTTTATATTAAAAAAATGTCATAAATATGTGCTGGATAAATAATGTAAGCAGTGGCATATAACGCTCATTTGGTAGGGTCAATTCAAAAACTAACGGGCCTCTAACAGTTAGGGCCCCCCAACAGCCACAGCCTATCTCCCAGAAAATTAGAAAACGTAAAAAAATCAGGTTAAGAATCAATGGGAAAATGCAAAATCGATAATGCTAAATAATAAAGCCTCCATCGACAACGGTAAATGATTTTGTTATAATTCCATCTCAAATAAAACAAAAGTTATTCTTATTACTGTAGTTGTATTGGAGACTGTTATTGTTACAGACACGGAATTTTCCAGAAAATTCTATATATTCAATAGAAATACAATATCTCAGTCAAACAATGACAACAGTTAACAGGGGCCCCCGCACCAAATATGCCTAAGGGCCCCCTCTTCCTCCGTTACGCCACTGAATGTAAGGTCTGCAAGTACAGTAAGTTTTATTTTTGTTAGCATGTCGTTAGCAAAATTTAGAATCTCTATTGAATATGTACTTATTTCCTATTGTCTGTTCTTCTCTTTTGTTTCATTGATCATCAGATAGACCTCACACATCTTGCCAAATATTACCAAACTTACCCCGACAATGTTTTCTTACTTACAGCACTTGCGAAATGCAAGTATGCAGTTACTCACATTGTGCAAGATTGCAAGTGAGACATTCGACAAACAGCTACATTGCATGCCTTTAATATAATTTGATGGAACTTTATTGTTTATTTAGGCCTGTTAGGTCTTTTTGTATCTGCTATATATATGCTATCGCAAACGTGCCGTAACCGTACCGTACCGTATGTTAGCAGATAGCCATTCAGCGACGAGCTTATATAATTTAAGCCAATTTAAGCCAATCAGCGATTCGTTTACATCAATTGTTTACATCGTGCCCGCATCTAACCTGCGAACCGGCATACTTTAGCCTCGTCAGGCCTCGTGTATAAATCGTGTTTATATTCTTTCAAAAATATCTTGATATTTTTATCAATTTATCTTGAATCTGCATTCTACTTGCGATATTATTCCGAGTTATTTATAAACATGGAATCTTATCCTCATCTGGTAAGTAGCCAAATACCACATATTATATATTTAAATACCAAATTTGTGCAAATATATGTCCCACATATTTTATATTAATACATGAGTTCGCCAGTTCGGCAAATATTTACTATACAGTATGTTGTCCAGTTTCGGGACACAAAGTAGTTTTTTCGTTATATCTGATCGTTAAATATAGCTAGATGGATGAAACTTTCACAATTTGTAGCCATATCCATTTGGAAACATGTATTAAAAGCAAAAGACCCAGAGCTTTTCTATTTTATGCGCATTTGATCAAAGTCGTGAGCAACATTAGTGTCCAGTTTCAGAACAGCTTGTCCAGTTTCGGGACAGCAATTCATGTGCAGTAAAATGATCGTGATTTGACACACATGTAAGCTAAAATTAATGTTAAATATTGAACTTTAATCACATTTTAATGTAAATATATCTACAAAAGTTTAGTTATGGTTAGTAATGTTATTTTTTCTGCCATTTGGTCGATTAAATATCGAATTTTAAAAAGCACACCATCCAGACCTTTGGCTTTGTATTGCATCATAGGCTGCCCAAAAGTGCGTGTTGTAATTTTTACCCTCGCGCGTGGCGCTCGGGCATGCATCGAGTCTACTCAGTTTATTATTATGACATAATATGTCATAATAATAAACTGAGTAGACTCGATGCATGCCCGAGCGCCACGCGCGAGGGTAAAAATTACAACACGCACTTTTGGGCAGCCTATGATTGCATATACTTTGTATTGCGCTAGAATCCTTTAGTAGCGTAAAATAATTTACTATACAATAAATTATCTTTTTTTATTTCTCTGAACGTTTTTTGCAATGAAAAACAACGAGTTTCTACGTTTTTGCATAATAGTCCGATAACAGATCGTCGGTGTTCCGATACTGGACAAAGCGAGGAAAAATGGCACAAATATTCAAAATTTCATTATGTCGTAAATATTTGAAAAATGGCTCAATTTTTTACTTCAAATAAAATTTAAGCCTTTTATCTTTATTTCAATTGAAAATCATTGCAGTTTCCTTGCTGGACTTCTGAGAATTTAGTTCTTCAAGTGCCACACTACATTTGCCGCGCTGTAAACTACCCAATTTTGGAAAAATAGTTTTTGACTTACCTTCACTAAAAATTGTAAAGCTCCAAGAAAAACAGTTAAAAAAAGGCGCCAAAACCACCAAATCTTCGCAACATATCGGGGAATCATCGGAACCTACCGTTCTAATTTTTTATTTTTGTTTACAAAGAAAAATTTTGTGATGAAATTGAACTGTCTTGATACTGGTACTGTCCCGAAACTGGACAACATACTGTACTATCTATAGTTAATATTGCCGTATCTTCGGCGTAGAGTTTACATGGAATGCACTCTGGAATTTTTTATTAATATAATACACTGTATAAAATATTGGATATTTTCGAGGATATTTTAAGCCATTTGTCAACATAGTTCACAAAAAGATTTATACAGTATTAAAAACAATCCTTCTGTGACTTCTGTAATATTTTAAACAGTGAAAACATAGCAGGCAATATTGCCAGTTAACAATATCAAAGGAACCTATTGGACAGTTCTCAGGAGATATTGAATTAAATCCTGGTCCTGTATTTCTGTATATTGACTCCATAACTATGTTCAAAACAACACTCCAACTATAAAGCTGTCATCAAATATAGTGTTAGAACAAAGGTTGAAGATGTTATCAGTTAAAATACTTATACATTTTGGTTTTACACATTAATTAAACAAAATTTTTACAAACATTTTCAATAAAAGAATCCTCACCCTCCCGAGCCTCATTACATTGTCATTTTGCTTTCTAACATAAATATTTTTCTTTAGAGATTAATACAAGAATGAAGAACAAATGTACTGGATATTGGCTGGATAATTTTGTCAGAACAACAAACTTGCAAGACAATCTTACCTAAATTCATTAGTATGGAAACTAATTTAACAGCTACAATGAGTAATCATATATTATATGGTGGATTTGTTCAATGGCACTCAATGTACAAAACTAAACTTGTGATACCTTCTACTCAAACCGATAATCTCCCACAACACGACTGTTTTTGTGTGAATGTGCTGTACGTGTTAAACAGAACAGTGTGGTATATCATTAACTGTGCACAGAACTGGAATTTAATTATATACTTCACTCATGACCTTCAAAACATTCTCAATTATTCAGTGGTCTTCGACATGTTCACCAAATATTTTGTGTATGTTACTCTCCAACAGTTAACATTGGCAAGTGTAAACAACAAGTGACATAACTTTTGCTTCATATGATTACAATAAAGTTTTGAAAATTTGATGAGTATGGATTGAATTGACAGGTGACAGTTTACTAAATAGCCTGCTGTACAGACACTTTGAATATTGTTTGCATGAAATTTTTATTTTCTGACTGCATAATTATCTGTTACAATCATAATCACATTATAAAGTTAGTTAAATTTTCTCGGTGCGGGGGTGGGGGTAGCATTTGCCCTGCTGCACTCCCCGCTGTGTACAGCCCTGTTTTAAATCTTATCTGCCATTATACTAAGTGATGAAATATTTCAATTGTCCCATGTCATCTTCATTATTCAGTTTCTTTCAAGAAAATACAAAATGTGAATCAAGTTTT
Source organism: Paramuricea clavata (assembly GCA_902702795.2). Lineage (NCBI taxonomy): Eukaryota > Metazoa > Cnidaria > Anthozoa > Malacalcyonacea > Plexauridae > Paramuricea > Paramuricea clavata. The sequence goes on from CACRXK020012486.1 coordinate 7,226, forward strand.
TTCGCAGATACATGTACGCGTCGCGTACCTATTTTTGTACAAGGTATGGCGGTCTGTAAAAATATATCTCTGGGATATATGCATTGTTAGCATAAATATGAAATAATCCTACCGGCCTACATTCATTTATTCACCCTGGTTGTCTGCCCTGTGTCACTACATTTCAGGGTATACTACATTTTTCGATAATGCTCACAAATCTTTCCTATTATATAGCTTTGCAGTTCTGACTGAGTACAATCTTAGTCATTACAAATGAATGATGTCATCTGAAGCAGACGTATTAAATTAAAGAAAAATGTTAACAAATAGATTTTGTCTCCCCATCAGCAGATTATTTATTTGTTCTGTGAACATAGCCTTGAAGGTGCCATTAAAAATAATTGGGACAAAAACTGACTTAATATTCCTATTACGAAATTGTTATTAAATTCTACATGTCCAATGATTCATTCAAGTATTATTTATATAGTTTATATGTAATATGATTTTGTACAGTATTCAGTGGCAAGCTAGCGACCATGGCAACTGGTCATGCCACGCCAATAAACCTGCACTATTTGAATAATGCAATGATTAAAAATTTGCATAGCATGACCTGTTGCTATGGCTAGCTTCACCACTGACAGTGTTATAATTATACATACAAAAGCAAGAAGTTATAAGTGTTGAAGGTATTCACATAAAACTGCCCATGCCAAGAAAGTAGAATTAGAATATTTAGCTGACCTTTGACCTTGTGCAATGTGTTTGATATTCAAATTGCACTTTTCCTACCTCCTGAACTGGTGTCTTAATTAGGGCTGTTTACATGAAGGAAAGTGGGATGATTTTTGATGTATTTCAATAAGTCACTATATGCTAAACAAAAGTTCAAATGCTTGTTAACAGAACTCAAATATTGTAGAGAAGATCTTGTAGTTCAAGCAGATTCTTATTGCTCCTTGATATTATAGAACTATAATCTATCTCGATCTAGAAAATGATTTTGCTGAATTGTGCACTGTGACTCATTTTAATAATTATATTATAATATATATTATTATTATTATTATTATATTATTATTATTATTATTATTATATTATCATTGTATTTCATTTCAATTTTTATTTTTATTTTTGAGGGCCACAAGTTCATTAGTGCTTCGTATTATTAAGTGTCACCCTCTTTAAATAAAGTCTCTATCTATCTATCTAATACATCGAAATCATCCTGCCTCATATCTCGTCCTGGCAAAGTGGGATCTTATAAACAGCCCCTTATTCAGCAAATTGCGCTGGTGCCATCCCTTGGGGGTGAGGCAGCACTTTCCTTGCGATAGTAACTTCTAGTTTAAATTATTTTTATTTTATAATTTTTATTTATTTATATTGATTATTATAATATTTTAGTATTAAATAAAAAATTATTATGTATGAAAAAAAAGAAAAAGGCTGCATGGCCCATTGACGCCATACGGCCCGCAATGCAATTGTTAGTGACCAGCGGTACGTTGGAAATTTTGTTTAATCTTTATCTTGCATATAAAAACTCTTGAAACAAAGATGGCCGCCGTCACAGAGGGCATACGAAACGAGGATTGGAAAGAAGATGTGGAATTGAAAGGGGACCTGCAAGATTATGTTTGCCGTAATTACCGACAAAGACAGATTTTAAACTTGATGAATGACCAGTATCCGATGTACGCATGGAGCCTAAGAACACTCTCGCGACTCCTACAGTTCTTTGAGATAAAATTTATCGATTTATATGGTACAGGTATATACTGCTCGGCATATACTGTCAGATATAAAGCTAACAGTTAATGTTAATTATTCCAATATTAAAGATAAAATTATGTTAAAAGTTATTCAGCATTTGAAAGTATAACTAGCAGGACTGGGCATGGCCACAGGGGATAGGAATAGAGAAAATTTAGGGGAGAATATTACATAGACCACAATTCTGCACTATTTATAATCTATGTTGGTGTAGCCATATGGCCCACATCCCAAATTCAGTGTATATGCTCCAAATTTCTTTGTCTGATTTATACTCGCACTATAGTGGAGTGAGAAAGAAATCAGAGAAAGAGAGAATTGGAGCAATTCTAGGGTTAGTGGCACTTTAATACTAATGTACTATTTTCAAGAGGGAGAAAATTTCCCCAAAACAAACCATGCTGTTCATTCAAAGAGTTCACAACAAAAATCAGATTTGTTACGATGACAGAACGGGAAAACCCCAACTTTGACAATTAGGCTGAAACATTTACAGAACGAATTCATAGTAAATTAATTAACATTAATGTTTGCTTTGAAACATACGAACGCATATATTTGCAGCTTGAGCTGGTTCAATATCATCTGTATTGGGGATATGTTGTTCAAATTCATGACGAACGTCCGGATGAATGTTATCATTGGTACCATCAAGAACCTCTGACAAATCAGCAACCTTTCTTAGATCTTCATCTGTCAAGTTAAAACCACAATTTTGACCACAATATTTCTCTGGACAACTGTAGATATGGTCTGGAATACCTGCAGGTAGTTCTTTATTTCGTTGTTTGCGTATGCGATGACCATTCCATACAGACATTCGAAAATAGTCAAGTTCTTTCTTTCGGTATATATACAATGCTATTAAATTCCTAAAAGAAGAAGAAAGAATGTATGCATCCATATTAATTATGATGTCTTGTGCTAATTATTAAAACCTTTCTTTAAGGAAGGGGTGATTTCTTTTATGAAAAAAAAGAAATACAAAGTTATTACAATTATGAGTCCAACTAACGCAAATATTTTTTTGCCATAATAAAATAATATTTATGTAGAGTAGAATACACAACCATGGAAAAACTAGCAGTTCACTTGTTCATTGAAATACATGTCCATGCTAAAGAGTTAATTAAAAATAATGTCAAGTGCAAATAACCTAACATTTCACAGTATAAAAAACATTATTCGAGCATTATGCTTTCCAACCAATTCACTTCCAACTTTGCCCACTAAGCTCTGAGCTGTCTGTAGAAGATCGGCTGTATTACTCTCAACATACAACTAGATGTTTCAGTTTGGGTTGCTTGTGCAGTTTCTGATTTAGTGCTGGGTCGACTATCTTGCTGTTGTCTCAATGGGCAGGGAATTTGTTGGCATTCTTCTCACAGATTGATACATGGTGATGACCATAACACACTTGGCATTTTTATATGCTGAGAGTCACAACACTTTATAATATGACCAGATCTCAGATCTTTCCTTTTTTCCTTAGAATTGGCAGCTATATCTGTAACAATAGAGCACGATGCTGAGGTACATGTATGCTGCTTCGAACAATAGCTACAGTATTTCACAGTTGACGGAGCTTTTCCAGAGAACAATGTTGAGGATGAATAGGGCAATTTCCCTATTGCTGTTGGGGTAGTGGCTGTTGAATATCTTGCTGTTCCACCAGTTGTTCAATTTCACCTTCATGAACTAATTCCTCTTGAAGATATAAGGGCTCTAACATGTCATATACCGGTAGTAAATTTCGTATCTGCTTGTCTGCTGTAACTGAACAAGAACTGAGTAGAATATTATGCCACAGACAACATTCATTTATAGACACCAAGTTCATCCTTAATTTAGGCAGTTCCACGCCATTTACTTCCTTTGCTACTAATATTTTAGCTTATTTCCTCAATTGCGATCCACAAATCAGGAAACTGCTTAGATTCCAGTAATTATCGCAGTATCTGTGTTTCAATCTGTATGGGCAAATTATTTTGTTCGATTCTAAATACCAGACTGATGAATTTTACCAATGAAAAGAATTTAATTCATTCAACTCAAATAGGATTTTTTCCCGCAAATAGAACGGCAGATCACATTCTAACACTGAAAACTTTACATGACAAATACATTAAACAAAATGAGAATGAAAAGATTTACGCATGTTTTGTTGATTTCAAAATAACCCTTTGATCCCGTCTGGCATTATGGCCTATCCAAACTATTTGAAAATAAAATAGCTAGGGGGAGATTTCTACGATTTAGTTAAGGACATATAGTCAAACACAATACGCAATCAAACTATCTGAAAACAGGACATTTTTTTGGGAACATCGAAAAGGAGTGCGTCAAGGGTGCATTTTGTGTGACGTTTTCAAGGGGCTGGGGAATCTCCAGAGAAACGTCCAAATGACGTTTCTCATGAACAAAATTGATATGTGAGACTCCCCTTACTATTTTGGCCTTTACGCCTTAATAAAGTGAATAACCCTAATGGTGCATGATATAATTACACATTTCGAGCTTTTCACGAGCGCTACATGCAGGTTTTCAAAGAAATTCATTAAAATTACACTTTCAACTGAAAAACAATTTTATGGAATAGGATAATCATGTTCAACGATAGTACTTTTATGATATTAAAATAGACATGATCTCGATCAGACTGCAGGGGAAGTTAGTTTTCTTTTGTGTGGAACAGGAAGGAAGGGCGGAGGCGTATATTGGTGTGTTCGGTGCCAAAAGTGCTGCAGTAAGCTTTTTTAAAAGTTTTTGTGTAATTTTCGAAAATAATTATGCACAGTAAGGAATTCGGAAAATTCTCTGCAGAGGAAATCAGTTTTCGTCTTTTTGGAAGGAATTAATATTAAAGCTAGCACCTTTGATCAATTTCATTTGCACCCCCAAACCTATTAGTATAACGACATAAAAAAAATAGTAGCCAATCTAATTTATAATTAAATACAGCTATTTATTGCACTGCATTTTAAATGGATATGGCATATACCAATCAATTAACTGTCACAATTTGTCATTTCGCAGAGGGTGCGCATGTAATTGTTGTAAGTTCGTCAGAAAAAAAGAATGATTAGCATCGATATTACGGCTTAAATTACTAGAAATGTTACTAAATCAGAAACATAAGCTTCTAACGAACTCTTCGTTTGACATGTATGGAACGAAATCCAAATGTAAGGCTCTACTGCTGGAACAGGTGTACAAGGACATGTAAACTTTGTGCATATCTTTCGATTGACTGTATATGTCCTTCATGTACATTGGACTTGCGTAATCGACACCGATCTTGGAAAAGGCAAAATCGTTGTTCAAAGGGAACTCGGGTAGTGGTACGTGGCGCTTCTGGGTTCCCTTTAGCCTGCATGGCAGGCGGTACGTAGGAAATACCGCCTGCCGCAAAACTGGGTGTAAATGAACAACCGCCCCTGAAGCATCAACGCTATTTATAGATGCATTAATTAAGTAAATATTCAAAATTAGCCACTCCCAAGCTGCTCCCAAGTCCCAACTGCCCAACATAAAATAAATTCCTTGATTCTCCTCACCGCCCGACTGAATTTTAAAATCCTCGTGAAAACGTTTTATTTTTCGTTATACAATATAAATGTACCGCCCGACAAAATAATTCAAGACAGTTAATTTTTTATATTTTATATAGAGTTTTTATTGCCATTTTAAACTTCCAATTTGAAACAAACAGAATTTTGAGTGAAATTTCATTGTATTTTAAAGAAACTCAGTCATTCTGTCATTGTTCGTGGAGATACGAACTATTGATATATAAATTATATAAATATAAAATATAAAAAATAAATCCCCCACTGTCTTCGACATTTCAAAGTGTAGACTGTGTCTAGTGATGAGAATCAAGGAATTTATTTTATGTGTTAATATAAACCAAGCCCGTTTAGCTGCCTTAAAACGGTGGTTTAATAAGCTCAAAATACAAAGCATGCAAGTCTATACTATAGATTCGTCATCAGTCAACAACCAAAATGAAAGTATTGAACCTTATAGAACGATAGTTTTTATTTGTTTACAACTATACATATTCAACGGGTATATAAGAGTTTAACTGTTATTTGATAATTACCGCATCAACCGGCCCCTTGTTTATACTTTGGAGGTTCGTATATAATATCTATCAAGTATCTTTGGTTCAGAACATGATAGGCCTATATGAAAATCCCACTGTTCGATTCAGTGAAGAAATATCTCCTAATTTCTATCGATAGTTTTAGTAAAATGTTTGCCCATACCTTTCGCCGGTCATAACTTCGGCCCCTTCGGACGTATCTTCTTTGTTAAATATTCTTGTTCGAATTTCTATCAAAAACACTATTTAGAGTGTTATTTTTCAGCTTGTATCTTTTAATTTGCTTCTTTTATTATGTTATTCCATTTCTGGTCTGACTTGACGTGAACTAATTTCAAAACGCAGAGTTTCAAAACGTCAAAACATTTGGTTAATGATTAACATTTAACCGAATTGAGCCGTTGATTGACAACTACATAAAAATACTAACCAATCCGTTTTTCCCGTTCACCAGCGGACGGGTAATTCAAAAACCCCTAGTTTTGCGGCAGACGGTATTTCCTTTGCTTCCCTAATTTTCGCTGCCCGTAGAAATACCGCCTGCCATGCAGGCTACCCTCGTATATATCAGATGCTATTCGGCTTCAAATGCGACTGAATAAACACTGATTGCATGTGTTGCCTGGAATATGAAATGATATTGATTGATTGTTCTGTATATCAAGGTATGTACTGTACATTTATACTGAATTTATTCGATTTATTTTCACACGTTGCTTTCACATTTTCTCAGAGTCTCGGAAATCACATTTTCTAACACAGTTCCACACATACAGAAAGACTTCATTTCACACATGCAGAAAGACTTCTTCAGAAATCACAGTTTTTAACATACAGAAAGACTTCATATTATCTCATCAGTTAATAAAATTATGATAACAGTAGAAATGCTTAGAAAGATTTTATTCTGTTTTCCATATACAGTACAACTGTTATTTCGATTTTCTCTTTCCTACATTTTCTTTAAAGCAGGTACTGTTCTGTTACAAAACAACTAATAAACATTTTATTATTTTAACAGGTGAACCATATTTTACATGAACTTGGGAAAAAGCCAACTTGAATTCCATGGAAATATATATATTAAATCATGTCATCAATCAGATAGTAAACAATCATTAAGATGGTCTCAAGATTATATTTCACAGTGACCAACATGAAAATTTTTAAATGGGAATTAGTTGATGGCATTATAGTTTTCTAATGCTATATGATTTTGTTCATCAAGGTGAAGAAACTCAATATACCTTTCCCTGTTACAGAGCTATGATAGTAATCTTAGAAGATTTTCATGATCCCTCTATTCAGTAGCTATTTAATAACCAGTTTAGTATTATGACTGTATTATGTTAAATAGCCTTGTTTGACTTTTGTATTTTGTTTCTTTAATAATACATTTACAATGGTCAAAATTACAGTTTAATATTTGTATTTCTAATGATAATTACTTTCACATATCCATCACACTTCTCTGTTACTATTAAACTTATTACTATCATACAAGTAAAATCTCTTGGGAAAAATAAATGTTGTCCCAGGATGGTCATAAATATCAGCTAGTAAAACTAATGAATATACCTATAATCATGTACATATGACTATCATATAATATGTTGTAATTCCTTTAAGTGTTTCAAATTAAATACATTTTTATTTTCAGTTGTACATTGTTCAAACTTTATTTGAAACCTACAATATATGTAGTTGCTATGATTCAAATATCCAAAAGTGTGCCTTTTACTTCAGTCCTTATAAACTCCTCCCTAATACAGACACTTTATTAAATTATTGTGCCACTCCAATGTTCATTCAAAGTGATCCAACTGACATCTGAGCTGGTGATAATATACAGCAAAGTATTGGAACTAGGAGTATATCAGATAAGTTGTTCATTCAGTCAAGACCTTGAGGTTGTGCTGATCATCACATCAAACTCCATTACATATTGTGCCTTAAAAACATATACAAAT
>CACRXK020012487.1:0-15064 GCA_902702795.2 Paramuricea clavata
TAGAGGATTCTATTTCGTCTCCATACAATTCTTCGTCTATAATGTTTTGCTTTATTGTGTTAACGATCGAGTTCATTGTGTTTTTATCGAGTGGTGTTGTATAGCAACCCTCAGAGGTGCCAGAAACATCGTCGATATGTTTTGATTTTTTGTGCTTGTCAAACCGCCTTTCGATTTACAAATCATGTTATACATATGGCAAGGATAAACCATAAGACCATCAATCTCGTTCAACGCGTTTATAAATTAATTTTCCACCGATAGGTCATCATTTTCAACAAATCAATCGCAATATTCATGTGCAAAGCATCTTCATCGAATAACATTGTCAGTTCCTCGCTGCTTGACGATGGGCCAGACGGCTTTACACTCGACGTTATTTCTTCTAAAACTCTCTCAGAAGTTTCCTCCATTTCAATTTCAGCTGTATCGACCTTTTAAAAACACTTTTTTATAAGATTTTTGTTGAACGCATTAATAATCTTAAGCACTTCGCTCGAGAGCATGCACACTATTTGACACGTGACTTTCACTTCCTTTGTGGCGCAACATATTTGCCGCCGCTCTTTGAAGTTCGCCGGCTTTCCAAACCATCCTATTTCTATTAACTGTGGTTCTCTATAATCGACACAAAGTCGCAGAGTTCCATCCTTTTTGCGAATACATACTACTGGGGATGAATAAGCTGATTTTGACTCTCTTATAAACTCGTTATTTAACAAATCTTCAATGTACTGTTTTACTTCTGGGTAGAGAGGTCTTGGTACCGATACATAGTTCTTTTGCACTGGCTCGTTTGTTGTCAAATTTATTTCTAGTTCTAGATCTTTGATATAACCGATATCCTCATCATTTCTTGCAAAAGAGTGACATTCTTCCTTCAACATGTTAGTAACTACTTGACGTTGACGTTCTGTTAATGCACTAAGGTCAACTTCAGGTAAAAACTGGTCATCATTTGTATTGTCTCTTTCTCGAGTTTCTTTCGCCATTGCATTCACTTGGGATTGTGTGGCTGTTACTGTTCGTTCTTTCTCTTTGCTTGACTTTTCTGCCAACTTCACTTCTACAGGTGTAATCGATTTAATTAACTGAAGACTTCCTAATACTGTGTGTTTACGCACGACAATGTCATGATTAGTTGTATTAGTCACATCTATCTTTACTTGAGATGTTGAGCCTTGTTTCACTGTTGTTACCGTTTCATGCACCGATAAACCGTCTGGACAGGGCGTTAATTCGTCCGGTTCAAACAATACAAGTGTAGTTTTTTCTACCGGTCCAGTATTCGCTCGACAGTTAACTTTAAATGTTTTCTTTGCCGGAATAACAAAGTCTTTCTTTGGGCTCTTAATCGTGCATAGTTCATTTGCTCTTGCTGTCTGTATCAGTCTAACCAATTCGAGTAACACCTTCTCATCAAAACCTTGAAAACTAGCTTGTACTGTAGCAATATGTGCTGACTGAATATCAGATGTATTCATCGGCTTGATTAGTTCTTCAATAACATTGTATCCAAGAATGGGATATTCTAAACTGTTGTTTGTTACTAAGAAAGGAACCATAACCGATGGATCCTTTTCTTTTGATGAAATCAATCTAACTTCTATCTCAGTCCAACCACTATACGCAATTCGTGTACCATTAGCTGCTGTTAAATCCAATTCACCATTAATAAGTTCTGAAATGTTCTTTATAACAGTGTTTTTCCATTATTTCTTTGGACACAATAGATACTTGTGCACCCGTATCCCATAATACTGTTGACTCAAATTCATTTAGAGAACACTTTACAGTGCACCGTCTTCCTACTAGCTTAGCAATCTTTGCATGTTCACTAGGAGTTAGGTGACTGGTAAATGTTTTATTATTGCTGCGTGTTTTGTTTTGACATGCCCATGTCAGGTCCCGAAGAGTTTTACAATTGTTCCTATGATCATTCCAGTGTCTTTTCTGGCAATTTCTTGAACAATAAACTACACATTTGCATTGTGCACAACAGTACAATGTCATTTGATCATCGTCCTTGCCACAATAACTACATCTTTGGGACCGCAAACTTCTTTCGGCTACTTCTGGCCCCGGAGAGGCAGCCTCCTGGAGTTTAAAGTATTCTTTCCACGATTCTGTCGACATCCAATTGCAAAATGATTGTCACTTCCACAAATGAAACCATGAGAGCATTTGTCATTTCCACTAGTTTGGCACTGCAAGCATTTTGGCGGCGTATTTCTTCTCTGGTTTCTAGTGTCTACTGGCGCAGGCGAATTTGGTAATTGAGTTTGTTCAGTTTCTTGGTTGATATCCTTCAACTGACTCTTAACTTGTGCCACTTCAACTTTCAGTGCTTCCAGAGTCTTTAGAATTTTATCTTGGGACTCAGCTTTTTCTGCTACCTGGGAAACCTGGGCAGGCTTTGGGCGATTCTGGTTTCTTAATTTTCTCACCCGTTCATTCTCTGTCGACACTGCATTATTCACTTGCAAAATAAGCTCCTCATCTGATATTGTGGGGTTTCTGAGGTACCCCCTAACCCTTACTCTAACATTTTCATCTTGAAGGCCAGTTTCAACAGTATGTAGAAACAGCTTTTGAATATGATCATTTTCATAAACCAAAGTGTCCTCACTTTGATCTTGAGTGCTTGAAAACAGGATTTTCTGGCGTAAATCCAAGGCACGCATAAGGAATTCTTGTGGTGTTTCCTTTGACCCTTGACATATTGATGCAAGACTTTGATATAGCTCAGTTGCACTTTTTACATCATAATGGTTTCGAAGAATTTTTCGTAACCGCTCTAGAGATAGATCCTTGTAAGTTTCTACATAACTTCGAAGAACCATTCCACCATTAATTGCTCGAATAACACCGTCCACAATTTCCTGTTCTGTGTACCCCTGTTTAACCCCAGTGTCTATTTGTCTTGTCAGGGATGTGAAACTCAACTTGTCTTTCTCATTTGGCTGTCCAATTTGTCCCACAATCTTAAATTGTCAACGAAATACACTTGTAGATTCTAACATACCTTGCAATGTGCTTTGACTTCGTCCTGCGTTTTGTTTTACAGGGGGTACTGATTCTGAAACATCTTTTTCTTTTGGTTCTGTGCTCTTAAAGTAACGTGAGCGAAATTCTGTCAAGAATAACATTCGTTGTTCCTCGTTTTTGTCCATCAATTCTTTATCAATATGGTTAAAAATCATGCAAACAATTGTACTTTTCCTTTGTTCGGAAATATCAAGTTTAAAATCCTTTGCCGTAGCCTGGAGCGTTTCTTCGGGTGCTTGGCAAACCGTTGTTTGCATCTCTACTTGTAGTTCTTCAGCCATAATCGCCAGCAAATCACCAAAAGCAAAGATCAAAATACGAAAATCAAGAATTTAGAAAAGCGTAAAAATCATACTTTTTCCTTCGCATTCCCAGCTTCTTTTATGTATAAAAGTCTGGGTGGGACCTCCAATTTGTTGCCCGCTCATTAAATTCTTGATCTATTCCATAATTCAAGTATTAAAACAGTAGAAAGCACAATTTATTTCGTAAAACAATGCGAACATTAATAACAACGTGGTTGACTAATCGCCATCTTGAAAATCTGTTTGTCTGTCCTTTCTCGTTACTATGGTAACTGTCACAACTGCATGACGCAATAGTTCCTATTTAACTAATGTTACATGACGTATTGCTAATGGGCATCCTACACTTGCTTAGTAACAATACCCAAAGGCGAACTCGCAGCTAGTCCTTTAGAACATTTAGCCTATACATATATAGTGCTCACATTTCAGGGTTTTGTTCAGCAGATAAAAAAACCTTCAATGTCCAAATGTAAAACCTTCATATAAATAAACAGTCAATTTTGCATCATGTCCACCCAGTAAATGCATTAATAAATTAATTGATTTATTTTGACTGGTGTTGGTAGGTTGAGACTTGACAGCAGTTGGTGCGCCATTACTGGAGAACCGATCCGGATGAAAATTAAAATTTTGCAATTGGATATATAGCCTTACAAGTAGGTTGTCTATGTTGCCAAGAAGTTGGAAGCCCATTGTCACAAAATGACCAGAAGTATATAGGCATCTGAGATTGTGTGCGCGTAATTACATTTTGGCACAGTGCGCGAATAAGTGAAAGTTCATGCTTGCATATCCAGACTTCCTAATGACTTTTAACCCCCACAGCATTGCAGCATGTTGTTTGGCCGCAAAGAGCGCAATTGTGTATAAAATTTTTAATTTGGTGCCACTGCAAGCGGTCAAGTCACAAACCAACACAACATTATATTAGAGCGGGAGGTGCGATGAAAATAGTTGAAGGATAGGAAGTACTAAGTTGGCCATAACATTTCACTGTCACTGTACTTGGCAACCATGAAGGAAGGACGATTTACTTTTTCTTGTGTGGCCATTTGTACTTGAGATGCTTGGGCTAGTAGCATGGATGTTCTGAAAAGAAAGACTAAAGAACACAGGCAAGCAAAATTTAAGTACATGCACATTAGCTATGCTTGACCCATTGACATCGACATACCTAAATGGGCTAAACCCAACAAAAACATACTGTAACAATAATAAAATAACATGCAAGACACAAAGCAGTGGAATAATCAAATTGATATTCCATAACAATACTGCAAAACGTTAGAAGTATTGACGTATATGTAAACATTACAACGAAATGAAGTTGGCATACAACACACAACGCAGCGGAATAATCATGGCATACATTAGAGGTAGCCGCACATTGAATATTCCATTTATACAATACTGCAAAATATATAAATATTCCGGCAATCTGAAAACAACAAGCTGCACCGTCCCACAATATATTGATTTCAACTGTGGGCATCTGAAAACGATAATCGCTCTATCCCACATAGACATGCATTTTACCTAACACAGGAACAGTATAGCAAATTATATAGGCTATACGGCCACAGTGACACAATAAGTTTAGATGAGAACAACCGTGACAGCCACATATACAAAACAGAACAGACTGAATGAGAACAAACATATATATATAAATGCCAGAAATTCATGAAAACATCCTGTGAAGGAAAAACCCAATGTTGAAATCTCAACATGGGCATCTGAAAACAGTCAAGTTGCTCTAGCCCATAAAACATGAAATTTACAGAGAAACATACAAAACACGAAACAGCAGGGAATAATCTCAATGGCATACATTGGAGGCAGCCGCAAATTGAATATTCCATCTATACAATGCTGCAAATAATATAAATATTCGGGCAATCTGAAAACAATGAGCAGCACCGTCCCACAATATATTGATTTCAGCTGTGCGTATCTGACACAAGAACAAGGGCAGAATATATATATGCACACATACACCTGTTTAAAACACAACTCTGCCACGTAATATATACACAAAACAATACAAAGTTATAACAATCGTATATATATGTGCTACAAATTCATGAAAAAGTTCTGTGTAGAAAACGCCCAAGGGCAATGTTGAAATCTCAACATGGGCATCTGAAAACAGCCAAGTTGCTCTAGCCCATAAAACATGAAATTACTTCAAGAACATAAAACGGTAACAACATGAATACTGCTAATAAGCTAATCAACCCGAATAGCAATAGCACAATATGTTATAGTTAGCAGCAATAGCACAATATGCTATTGTAGCATATTCATGATAACATATGTACAAACATAGTGATGGTAACTTATACATACAACTCTGACCTGTAATATAAAATTAGCACAAATACCCACTATATCATATAAATATAGTGAAAAGCATAGACATGCATGCACCCCAGATTATAATCTGCCTCGTAAGGTATAGTAAAGGAAAATTAACATCTGTAAAACCTATGCAATCACGAAGCCTGGACAGAATGTGTCAGCAGTATAATTAATAATTGATGCTGTATTGATTTAATATCCTGTTAACGTCATTATCAAGTCGGATTATCTCGCTTTGCAAAGCCACAGAAAATTATAGTCACGCAACAGCGCAAGGTATGCTATATATAGTATGTTTATACTAACACAGCGCTTGCACAAATCAAAGACGCTGAGCTTTTGCATTAGAGACCTTACAACCCAGGACGGCAAGGCGACAGCAACAGCCACCAATACAACAAATCATTGAGAGAATTGAATAATCACAATATATGAATAATTTAGACATTGTCCTCCCTCCGTAATTACAACGCCAAATCAGAGATTTTACGTCTTGATGCAACAGCTGCATTTCAAGCGGCAACAAGTGCAATTCCAAACCAGGTTCAGCCAAACTCTACCCAATCATAAAACCCATGTCTTAAATGTAAGACTGTATTAAATTCATAAACGACTGATATAATATGCAAATTATTTTTACTACCATTTATTTGAAGGAGTTTGTTTTGGCCATCGCTGCTGCCCCAAAATTGCACGGACCCCAGTATTGATCTGTTACACTTCAAGAATCACGACCACGGGGAGCTGCATGAGCAAAACTATCTATTACACACTGAGGGTAGATATCTCCCAAAAAATTAGCTCCCATTTTATAAATTGGAAGACTAGGGGCTGGCTAATAAATTCCTAAAGTTCACATTTATTCATATTTAGAGTGTACTGTAGGTAGTTGCCCCTGTAGACTGCGACTAAAAGTCATGAATATGTGAGTCATTGTAAGTAAAGTCCCATACATATCCATACATCACAAGTAAAATGGAAATGTCCCTGGTATACAATATATTATTAATTATTATGCATAAGTAAGAGATATTTACCAGATACAGAAGATTTATTATTTTGCATACTTAATTTCAACTATAAATTATTCCGGGAAGCAATAAAAACTCTTATCATGGTGGCAATAAGTTCCTTTATACATATCACTATAAACATATACATTAAACACGCTTTGGGATTCTCAATAAATAAATGCACTCTTTTCTAGAGGCTCATTCGGAACGATACTATATCGGTAGGCACCATAGACTTATAACTATGTAGTAAAAACCTATAACTGTTTTGACATAAAGTTGAATTTAGCGAAATTCAATTCGGCTGATGAGAACTTGATACTGTTGGCAACACAGCATGCACATTTGTACATTTGTAGATTGCCATTGCTCTGTTAATGATGTGATGAACTCTGAACAGTATTAACTAGAATCACTAATAGCTATAATTAGAATACTCACAACATAAACATATATGGTATAATTACTTTGTTATTGTACAAGAGACACAGAGACAGAGAAGTTGACAAGGTTTTTGATACAATTGATTTCATATTTTACGTATTGTTTGCATATATAATAAACATTTAATGTGAGGATTTGTATATCGAGGACAACTTTGATATAATGGGTTTAAATCAAGTAATTTTTAACATGGGTGCCAAGAAATTTCATCATTAGACATTATCTCAAATACAGTAAACCATTAATTTATGAACCTATAAGATATGGGAATGCTAAAAAAGGATTGTTATTGTGTTAGGCTAATGAAAACCATACAATAAATGTTTTAGTTTTATTACATAATTTTGAAACCATTTTTGAGGCCACCTAATCACTTTTTGATTAAGTTTTGATAATTAGAAGCGCTATAACATTTGGAGTTATTTGGTCTACATATCATTCAACATTTGCTCTCATTGGCTGTTTTATTAACTTTCAAAAACTAAAAAATAGCATTGTGTTGTCAAATCGCGTCTGGACCTTAAACAAACAAAGTGTGCAAAATTAAATCGCACAAATTTTAAAGCTGAGTGAAAATGTGTACAACATGATTGTTTTAATGGCACCTTCAAGGCTACCCCTACCACAGAAAAACTGAACAATCTGCTGATGTGGAGTGTAACATGGCATTGTTATGCCATGTTATTTAATATATTCAATACTGTATATTTTAAGGATTCAATAAAACGCCTTGTCGGACAGATAGTTATATAGTCCAATTAACCCATATCATATAGCTTAATATAACTAATGCTTTTCTAGTAATATATATATATATATATATATATATGTACACTGGATCCAGAAAAGTTTGACCTTCGAATATATATATATGTTGGCCATTTTGAATTTTCTTGGGTTAATTATACGCGAACGCATACATCAAATGTCGCTCGCAACGTACTGTATATTGCAATATTCCAACAGCTCAAATAAGTAGAGGATCATTGCTTGAAGTTCTTACACATACTTGTAGTAGCTATCTAATGAACATTTGAGGGTTGTTAGCTAATTAACTCTTGTCACAATTTGGAACCTGATTAGTAGACATGTCGGGCACGCGTGCTCGCAAAAGTTGCGAGATGATCGAAGTTCGTCAGCGGTAATTTACTGAATACTTAGTGTAAATTAAAATTTCTGATTTCCCGATGAGACACGTATTAATGGCTGCTATTTTGCCATTTGAAACTGTTCTAAAAGAAATATATTTGAATAACAATGATTCAGAATTATCCCCGAATCGTCCGCTTTACTCCAGTAGCGACGAAGAAGAGCCAAAATATGATTTCATCGGAGAAGCTGTCAATATCTTCGCCACTTGTGATGAGTTAGGTCAAAATAAGGTGCATTTTGCTCATGAAGCAAGGAAATACTTGAATGAACTCTACAGGCTGCATGTCAAAGGAAGCGAAACTTTAACAATGAGCCGTTCATTGCTGAATACTGGAGCCATTTTAAAAGATGAAGCTCGTACTTGGCTGGGTTATATTCACAGGAGGTTAATCGCGAGGCCACGGATACGAAAACCATGGTATTTTGAATTTACAAGAGATATCCCCAAGGAAATTTTCTTAGCACTCAAAGATGCACTCAGGTCTACAAACAATCCAAATTTGCTGACCGACATTAACATGGATGGCAATCGGAAAGCCTTCGTTATTAGTGTGACATCACTGGCCCGTGTTGTAAGTTTACTTACAGAATTAACTGAATTTAGCAATAGAAATGTTAAATCATATCTTGCGAGGAAAGTGACCAGATCGAAAGGCATAGCAAAAGTCATTGTTTCTGATGTTAAGGATTTTGCGTTGGTGTATAAATTTGCCAAAAGACAATTAAGTATTAACTGCCACTATGGATTCTGGAATACTTATGGTTTCCCTCAGCATGACTAAACAGTCTAAAATGTCATGTCTTGAACAAGTATTGTATATAGTTTTATTTTTATAACCTGTTACTGTTTACAAAATCTACGTACTGTATGACATCCTGCCCAGTCGAAATGGTCTGATTATATGATATGTCCACATTCAGCACAATTTTTGTAGCAGTGATCCTGCTACCGAGTGGAAATGATACTGAACTGAATTGCACATGCCGCCAGGATCCCACAGAACAAGCTGTTAATTCTGGCAAGCAGGGTCATATAAACAGGCCATTATAAGATATAACGTCCAGAGAAATAGAAACAGTAGAATATTATTGTTTATTTATAAGGCCACACATTACACAATCGATGTAATTATTATATGTATAATAATAACATTGTTTATGCAAGAACCTCATGTATATTCAAAAAACTTTGCTTTGTTTATTTGTAGCCCATTGAGTCGTATTGCACCCTTGTGCGCCCTACCTTAGTATTTTACTCTATCTAACGCCAGACGATTTTACTCGTTAAGGGGAGAGCGCTGGCGTTTAATGGGTTAACTGGCCTATCTGCCCATGTGTCTAGTTAACCCATTGAGTTCCATTGCACCCTACCTTAGTATTTTACACTGTCTAACGCCAGATGATTTTACTCGTCAAGGGGAGAGCACTGGCGCTTAATGGGGTAGTATAAGTGAAACACCACAAAATCTTGATTAACCACTAAGTTTATCTGTTTAACCAAACATCTAATTTTATATCTTGATCAAACGCACTGTAAGTTTGTCTATTTATCCGGTCCTCGCCTATTTCCAGATCGAATAGAGAAGGGCTGAAAACATTGAGAATTTGTATGATTTATATATCTTTCAGGTCATCAGATTATTTACCGCTCCCTCTGTAGCAATAAAATCACAAAGTGATACTGAGCATGGCATTATAGTCAATTGTAGTAATGAAATATATGTCCCTCAAGCCTTGGAAGGTACGTTAGGAAAAGTCTCTCGAGTAAACTTTTATCAAATCTTCCTTGACTTCCGGATACAATTAATTAACACTAATCGACCTGAATGCTATGCTACAGTATCACTTATAATGATAGAGAAAAGTAATAGATAAGCTGCCTTCTTACCAATTTCATCTTTTTGATATCTTTTATCAGCACAAATAAAAGATGATGTGAAATGTACAAGTGCAATGTACAATGTAAATGTACTATATTCACCCCATGATCAGTTCGTCAATTACATAGATATGACATCGACTTTATCCCCCCCCCCTCCCCCTGCATACAAAGATTACAATTTTAATAACATTTTTTGTTTATTCCTGTTAATAAATACATGTTTAAAAGAGTGAATAAAAGTGTCACTTACATCATTTATAAAATATACAAAAATATACATATATATATAAATATATATACATAATTAAATAAAAATAATATACAAATATATTATTAATAACTTAACAACTTTCAATAAATACTTCGTAACAAATAATTTACATGTTTAAATATGTAACATTTTACCACTCATATAGGAAGTGAATGACACTCACATACAAAAGTTATAACAAACATTTGTCGACAGTTAACTTTCCTAGCTTACACGATAACTCAATTAACTTTCTGTAAGGGTGAGAACAATAGCCACAAGAACTAATCCCAACCTCCTTCCAACAGCCACACTCACAAAAACCATCAAGACCAATCCTTTTAGGAACATACTTTTCCTTGGAAACAGCATAATTACTTAAGTTATACCCTCTTTCCCTTAGCCATATTATAGAAATGTACTCATGGCGGAAAATGAGCTGCCACCGATTGCCATAAGTGCTATTTTTTGCATATCGGGAGATTGCGATATGTTTTGCCTCACGGCCCTCCATGGAGTTTACCGCAAGTCCCTTTCCGTACTTGGATTTTACGTCTTGAGTATGGACAGGTATTACATGGCCTACAGTCCATACAGTTGGGGTGACTTTGCCAATAAATAAAGCATTTGCTCTGTAGTAATTCATACAAAAATTAGTCAAATCTTGAATCTCACTAGCAGAGATGGTCATTCTACTAAACAAAGAAACTGAATTCCTAAGTTGCAGGGCAATATAGGCAAAAACATGTATCCGAAACTTTTGTCTCAGTGTATCTGCAGGTGATTCCAGACACTCAGACACTAGGTACATAAAATTATGGAGAAACATCCTGGAATCCCTCCCAGTGAACCTATAATTGAACTTTTTGCCTTTGTCTCATTGAACCAATGAATAATTTTGTTTGCTAAACGAGAAAGCTGGCACTTATGTTTCAACACATATATAAACTTATAAAATGCAGAACTACTTGGTACCGCTTTAAAGTTGGATATATTATCACCAAGAGCAGATTTACCAATTGCTTCACAAAGCATCTGCTTGTGAATCAATTGACAGGCATTATTCTTTACATGCAAAGTGTCAGCATGGGCCCTATCAATGAGCCTGCCAATTGGTGGGTCAAACTCTTGCCTACTCTTACATCCTGCAATAAACGCTGTGACTTTGCTACGCGCAGTCTGCTCTGTTACTGGCTTTTTGGTCAACTTTGTTTTGAAAACGCGAACTTTGTTAGCTATAGATAATCGTTGCTTATAATCCCACGGTTTCCATGCATTTGTGGGGGCTGGGCCAAAGGTTTTACTTACATCATGTACATCATCATTGCAAACATTGCCAAAAGTTGAAAAGTACTTTGCACTATTTGGGAGCTCCCCTGCTAGATATGCCAACATTTTCATGTCATTGGGAAGCTCTGCAAATTTAAACTTGATCACCATATTATTAATGTTAAATGAAGCCTTTTCAATTTCCTCAATCTCTTTAGTTATCATTGAAATATACTTGGCAACTGCTGGGCTTGTTTCACTACAATTGCTACCAAAAATAAGGAAATTTTCCTCGCTGCTTAAAATCTTATGACCGATGTTGAGAAAGCTAACTAACCAAGCACAAGACTGGTCAAATTTCCCAAATGGGGCCCCATCCCCACCAATAGCAACCTGAAAGGTATAAGGCTCATTAAACCAATCTATATCAGATGCAGGTAAGGCAGAAAGATAAAATAGTGCCAACCTTGGAAGAAACTCAATCAATTTCCTATAACAACCATCCACCTTTTCTCCACACTCTAAATCATCACACAAAGTATCGCGAACACTATACAGCGTTCCTATTTCAATTTCATTGAGCATAGAAGCAAGCTTGTTGTAAGGAAGTAGTCTAGGCAGTGGGTTTGACAGAACTTTAATACGAGTGGTTTTACTTTTTCCATTTGGGTTTCTCATCATGGACAAACATCTATAGGTTGATCTATATTTTCTCTTGCCCATCACTCCTTTACTGTAATAAACTGCAATACTTCGGAGTTTATTTGCCTCTGATTGTTCAAAGTTATCTGAAGCAGTCTTAAATATCACAGAAAATACATTTTTAAATTTCTTACTAGTCGACATAAACTTGACAAGAACTTCCTGTGAGCACTTCTTTTCCACTGTATCCAAAAGACCAACTGAAGTAGGTAAGGGATTTTCGGGGGTTGCCCCATGGATTTCTGAAGCAGCATCAAATGTTTCTGTTCTTCGTCTTGCCATTGCCTGTGCAGATAACCCTGGTTTATCATTAGAACTTAGAACAGTTGGATTACCACATCTTGCTTTTGCATTTTTTTCAGAAAGGAATGTCGTTTTCTTCTTTTTGGCAGGTGGAGTGAGCAGTTCAGGTTGGGGGTCTCCGCTGACTATTTGTGTTTCTTCTGAGACCTCCTCAATCTGCAGGAAATGTAAAGTAATATTGTAATATATGATGTACATGATGTAATGGTGACGGATGATTTTACTCGTCATGAGGAGAGTCTTGCAACTTAATGGGTTAATTTACTAATCTGTAAATTTCTCCTTGTAAACCCATTGGGTTTCTATAAATGCACCTGTCATGACCCTTCTACTCTGTCTAATACAAGACAACATGCCAAAGGGAGTCATGCAGCTTAATGGCTTAATTCCTGGTGGATTATTCAATCTTAATATAAAGCATAACTTCCTACTACTTGAATCTTGGTAACAATGTAAATTTTTGTACAAATGAGCCCTTAATATAAACGTGAAAACTTTCTATGAATAGCAGTTTATAATAAATTTACCTAGATACACCTCCCAATATGAATGGGAAAAAAAGCATTTTACATGCACTTACCCTGTATATAAGCCTGTCTAATTTCGATTTTTTCTTCGCAAGTGTCTTGTGTGCTAATGCAGTCTCTTTTCTTAAGCGTTTTTTCTCTTGCATATAAGTGGCAACATCAAATCGACTGTACAATTTAGCCTTTATTCTTGCCATAGTAAGTCATAGGCTAGAAACTAAAAATGGCGTAGTAATGAAAACTATGTTTCAAATAAAGCCGTCATAAGACGAAATAACACACGTAATAAAAATAATAAAAACATAGGATTCTTACCTGATAGTGTTTGGTTGATATAGAAAATATTTAGTAGCCATTACACAAATATGAATCAAGTTATATGAAGCCAAATCCTCTCAATTTTAACAACTCGGACTCGGAGTGGCAACACTGTCGATAATAGCTTTAAATTTTCAGCACAAAAATACCGATAACATTAAAGTATTTGGTATCAGATTAATCTTTGAGACTTCTAGAATCCAACAATGGCTGTCAAATTTTACATGAACGAAAATTGCCCTGTTGCTAGGCACCCAAAGATCAGCTTAAAACACAACATGACTAGGTCCAATTCCCTTGCTTGCGCGGCGCAAAAATTCGAACACGCGCGTGCTTGCAACTTTCGCGGGCACGCGTGCCCGACGTGAGACGCTTATTAGCATGCCTCGATGAATTTCTTTGTTTATTCTTTCGTATTCACTTGTGCTTATTTTATAGCTGTAACCTACGTCCAGAATTATTATATTAAAGAGTTTGGCAACCTAGAACGGCAACGACAACTGCAACGGGGAAAATATAATTGCTTATATTGTTGTATTTGAGCCAAAGTATATACGTTACTACACTTAATTTGCCTCATTAAGTATTCCTGTTTCTTTCAAACGTACCCTTAAATAAAAATAGTCCGCGAATTCAATACAACTCTCAAATAACATCGAACGAATGAATTGTTGCCGTAGTCATGCACCGTGAAAATGATGCAAATCACGTATTAGTTTCAACAACTACGGCATTGCACAACGCTTAAGACCATGTAATTTACATTCGCCTTTGTCTGTGAAGATTAATGCTATTGTTAATGACCATATTGCCGTTGCGGTTGCCCTTGTATTTGCCGAACTCTCTATTATATTTTGCCAACGGAAATTTTAACGGAATCGATAGTCATTCGATATTTCATCCCCTGAAACTCAGCACACGCAGCAGTCGTGACCTGGCGAAGCAGAAACGTTCATTTCCTACTAGCCATTATGTTCATTTCCAAATGTTCATTTCCTACTAGCCATTATGATTATGTGCAAAGACATCAATCAATGATTCTTTTATTCATTTGAGCTGTTGGAATAATATTGCAATATACAATACGTTGCGAGCGACATTTGATGTATGCGTTGGCGTATAATTAACCCAAGAAAATTCAAAATGGCCGACATATATATATATTCGAAGGTCAAACTTTTCTGGATCCAGTATATATATATATATATATATATATATATATATATATATATATATATATATATATATATATATATACATATACACATATTTGGAAACGACTAACATGACAAAAAGAAGTTTAGGAATGATTATAATCAGCCGGAACTACCAGGAGGACTGTATGTTGATAACTTTGTAATGTACAAGTTAATTAGGGTAGACTTGAATGCAGGTATAGCGAGTGGTAGACTTTAAGGTATGAGGGCAGACAGTTCCATAGTTCGCCTGATCTAATAAAAAAATGATTTTCTGTAATAATCTTGTTT
>CACRXK020012488.1:4258-15063 GCA_902702795.2 Paramuricea clavata
GGGGGGGACTCAAATACTGTTCACAATACATTTATACACTGAATGTATACTGTAACATGTTTTGAATATATAAGTGGTGACAGCACCTGAACAGCACTATATATAACTTCAGCTAAATTTATCAATCGTTTCAGTCAGAAAACCAATACATTGCCAGTGGCGTGGCCAGCCCAACGATTTGGTCCAATTATGCAAATTTCAACTCATCATTATTCAATTCTTTAGAAATTGATTGTGTTGATAGTTTATAAACATGGCATACAACCTCGTTCCCAGGCTCTTTGTTCTTGGGAAGCAAAGACCTGGTCGGAGCTGGTCACGTGACCCATAGAAAATTGATAGCCCAAGAGGGGGATGGAAAAGTCTCATATTACATGTTTCCACTTCCGCAGTTCACAGTTCAATTGCAAGGAGTGGCCGTTCTGTACAATCATCTAATTCATCTTCGAGAATCATATATACCTCAAACTACTTGCTGAATTGGTTTCTGTTTGCTTTTAAATTATACAAACATGCTAAAATGCAGATCTTATAGCAACAGAAAATTCAGGAAATCAACCAACGAGAACGTATGACTGTGCCGTCTGACAGTACGCTTTGAAATATTTTTATTTTCTCGGGGTTCGCCGGTTCGGGCGTAGTTAAATTTCACGCGTACGTTTCTGTTCTGGCTCTGATATTTATAATATGCTTATAATATGCCAATGAATTGTTCTGATATGGACACGGTATAAATTTTGTTAAACAGACGTCTCAAAATCGACTGTTTATAGGTCGTAGGATTATAAACGTGACACATTTGGACACAAGCCAAATACACATTGAATGTCCATTCTATTGATTCTAAAACTGTTTATAGACATATTGCTCTAGATTTTTTTTAAAAGGTTATCATCGTTTATATTAAACACCAGGAAGATAAAATATAACGTACAAAATTGTTTGAAATCGACTGTGCACAGCTGACATACGACAATTCACAACTGCATGAATTTCCTTTTTTGTCTGCACGAGTACCTGTTTGTTGAAGCCAAAATATTGCACAGCATCTCCTATAAATTATATCGCTATTTACCCTCTCCCCTTAAATGCAAAGGAATGACAGCACAAAAGGTTTAGCAAAGTATTTTTTATTACATCTGGTATAAAGTGTCCTACGTTTTATCAGGGATACACATAATTCATAAACTGTATATGATGCACACGTACGAAGTCTCGCTTATGTTAATGAGTTTTACTGTAACAAAGACCTAATAAACCTTTTAAAGTTTCCATTGATAGATAGGTTGTTTGCCTCCAATATTTTTTGGTAAAACAGATTAAACTTCTAAAATGTCGCTTACAGAATACGTTAAGGATTAAAGTTGATTTAAATATTGATAACTCACAGCGGCACTAATCCATTATACAAGTCTAAAAAAGCTGGATTATTCTTCAATAAAGCCCTCAATGGACAATGCCAATGTCAATGAAAGGTCTAATATTATACATGTTGCAAATTACTGTATACACAAAATATGAAATAATTTATATAAAGTACAATACCAGTGTTTGGTGCATATATCGTCCCAGATATTCAAGTTGTACCGCACGCACGGAAACGCACGGAGGAGTCTTGGCGTTTGTGTGATAACAGATAGCTAGCTACACTTCGACATTACTTTTCTTGATCGTTGAGTTTCAGCAATGTAAATGAAATGAATTTTATAGCCAGTCCATAACGGGTTTTAATCGAGGTTTTAATCCTGTGCTTTAGCCTTTTACAGTCAAAATAGCACTATTGTTTACACATGTTGGCGATGTTTGGGAAATCAAAGGATCCCGTTATAAAATAAATCTTTTGTTTTGAATATCAGACAGGATACACTTCAACTATAAAGAACCATATCGTTCGTTTAATACCGTTTGATCGATCAGTCTGTGTAGAAGATATGTATGTTTCTACGGCGATACGTGCTAAACTTCGCAAGCCAGGCGCGTGTGGAGTGTTTTCCTTGCAAGTGAAATATGATCCAGCTTCTCGCTTGAAATGTAACGCAACACTTATTATTGATGACATTCAGTATAGCAGGAAGTCTTGTCATGATCGGTACGAATTTAGAGCAGTTCCTTTCACAATCTCTTGTTGCAAATTACATTTTTATCACTCAAAATTATAACACATAAAGTTGCAATTTTCCAAACGCAACAAACAGTCTCCTCTACTGCCCCTCCCTGAGGTCAAATTCAATTTACCCCCAAAATCTGGGGGTTCACGTGACCAGCTCCGACCAGGGTCTTTGCTTCCCAAGAGCAAAGAGCCTGGGAACGAGGTTGCATCTAAAATTGATCCTGTCGTAAGTGTTCTACCGGCAACCATGCAATCGACAATATTTCATTTTAGCGTTGGCTTTGCCGTTACGTTGGCTTAGCGATGCTTTTGTTTTAAATACCTTGAAAAGGCTTGATCGCGTTAAAAGTGTTATTTTCTGGTTTAAATCGAGTCGACCGTGGGGAAGGGGCTGATTACATGGACGCAGTGGCGTAACGTTATATCAGGGGGCCCCCGGTTCAAAATATTCGAAGGCCCCCTCTAGTAGAAGTGCTAAAGTCACGAGTCGAGCGCCGTATATGCACAGGTTTTCTAGGGGGTCCAGGGCATGCTCATCCGGAATATTTTTTTAATCTAGACTCTCTGAAATGCCATTTCCTGGACTTTGGGGAGAGATTTTACAGAATTCTGTTGGTCAGAAAACGACATTGTAACATATCAGAGAGGCCCTGGCCAATGTTTTTGCTCTATCGCCTAAGCTTGGGGCCCCCATTTTGACCCATTGTGGTTGGAGCCCCCGGGTTCTCCCGGTCTGAGCCCATAGCCTAGTAGTTACGCCACTCACGAAAATCTTCCTTGGGCCGCAAAATGAGTTTTGAATCAGGTTTAGGATGATTTTGCATCTATAATAAACCAATTATTTATCGCAAATTTATTTTACGCGAGTTTTAAAACCACAGTAAGGTCCTAAACAAACGAGTCAGCCCGGTTAACCGGGCCAGCCCGGCACCATGTAATCAGCACCTAATTGTTGAATATTGTTCTTTGAGAAACGTTTTGCATATTCAAATGAAGATTGAACAGTTGAATACTTTGATATGTATATTCTAATTCTCAGTCCAGTCTCAGCTACATGTTCCAGTTCAACTTTCCAGCGCAGAGTGCCAGAACGCGTCATTTGGATGCGTAGTCGAGACCTCGAATTGGTCTGTTAGTTTTGATCCATCGGCTGCTTCATGACCAGACCTGAAATTGCCAGCTACGTCTGTGTGCTTCAATGCTTTGTCTTGGATAAATGTGGGATATTTTATACCTTTTTCAATAAAAATTCCGGATACCAAAAGCAGTGTTGTTACGAGTCGAGTCTACAGCCCCAAATAACGCGACTCGGAGTCGATTTGTTGATTTCTGCAGTAAATGACTCAATTCAACTCGGCTACAACTTGTTCAGGATAAATTCGTCAAAAATATTGTAGTTGAATAGGTTGGGAAGAATCCTGAAAGAGTTTGAAGAAATAAAAAGTAATTCTCTATGCGGATAGGCATGTTTCCACTTGTAGGGAAATTTTTAAAGGCATTTTTGTTCACCTTTTCGTTCACCATACAATTCGTGTAACCATGGCCATTATTGACTCATCACTTCAGTGATGCCATTGACTCGACCAGGTAGTGAAATGATTCGACTTGAATCGAACTTTGGGTGACTCGAGCTGTTGGTGACTCGTTACAACACTGACCAAAAGTAAAATGGCTCTTATAACATCACACCTGATATAATTACTGCGTGGGGTCGACTTATAGTTTCGAAAGAGTTTATGCAGAAACTACATCATGCCATCAATTGGTCTGTTTTATATGACACTATCTCACTCATTTTTTATCACCCCGGGCTCCAGAGGCTTCAGAGATTTTCCTGGCCTGGCTAGATTTTCCTTTTTTTAAAAAAAATCAAACAACCTCTGAAAACCTCTGGCATCCACGTTAATTCCTGATAGTAATATTTCCAAACTGTCTTGGAATCACATACCCATGTGATTCCAAGACAGTTTGGAAATATTACTATCAGGAATTAACCTGGATGCCAGAGTTTTTCAGAGGTTGTTTTTTTTTGTATATGTATAAAAATACGTACAACAACAACAAGCCATCACAGTTCTTTTTTATAAACCTAGATAACTACAGATTTACATTATTGTACTTACGACGAACGTTGCTGCCAAATGAGATGTGTTCTGCAATGTTTTATTTTAAGTTGCGTATTACTGCCATTAAAAGCCATGTTATAATAAGAGGTAACTTTTGCTGCAACGTGCAACGCAGTACATCCTTTCGGAAAGTACTCAGCCTTAGCTATAGAGACTTTCATTTGAGATACAGGGTTTGGTGCATGTCCTAATTTATCTTGTTACAGATGTACACATTTACGAAATCATTCAGTTATATTAAATATTGTGAAACTCATAAATAATTCATGAAGGAAACACAAAAGAAATCATGACCGTGAATTAAGGAGTTTGTACACATGATACAAAATCACATAAACTTTAAGTTCAATTTTCTCACCAAATATCATTCATTTATTTTAAATTGTTAAAGAATACGAATGTTTTCATCAAGACATTTCACAAGCCATTTGTAACGCTCACGTTGTATTTCCGATACAACACGGCAGCTCATGTTGAAAGTAGTACACATAAAACACTTTTATAGTAATTAGGTCATCAGTAACAAGATAAAGGACACTAAAGCCGATATCCCAATCCTGGAAACAAGGCTCTGAAGCGAAGGCTAAGTACTTTTCTGTTTTCGCAAAGTCTTTTTCAAAGACGTCATTTTAGTCATTTTTCGCGGTTCATCATCTCATCTTCAATTTCCCAATAAAACAAGGGGAAAATTCTGAAGTGGACTAGTGGCAAGTCTGGTGCTTTCCGGAAGGGTCTATTTCTGACATAGAGGCAAGTTATCTAAAAAGTAGGAGATTCAAAGGAGATTCAAAGCGTGACCCACACTTTACTCGGCCGACATTTTTTGTCCAATATCTTTGGCTCTGTATCCGAAATTGTATTGCATGCACGTCGGACAAAAAATTGCCTCTTTAACATGCGCTTTAGCACTTTATGAGGCTTTCTTACGACTACAGTACATCAGCTACGCCATAATATTACCAGCATATATGAATAAATCCCATCATTAATAATTTAGTAGTATGATTATTACTGAATCAAAATCGTGTCCAACTCCCATCATGCCGACATGGAGCAAGTGAGCAACGCTTAATTCCCTATGCCATAGTCTCCCTATATGCTTCAGTTGCTAGTTGTCATCATGAATGATCATGCATGCGCAGGTTTAAGCGCAATTTTGAACGATCACTGTTCGTTTTCTTTGCACTCAAAACTTTTCCATGGACATATTTATACTGATTTTAATCAGTCATAATTTAAAAATTGTCTATTCCATATTTTCTTCATTATAGTTCGGGAATAATTGTTCAACAACATTATACCGTTGTCTCATGTCTTCACAAATCGCATTAAACTGAACACCAAATTCCATCAAGGAGCACTTTCTTTCCTGAACATCTAGTGTATAACCCTGCGTGTGCATCGCAACGATGTTTCCATTCAGATCAAAAACAGGAGAACCACTAGCACCAGAAAATAGACTTGTGTCGTATGGAAGGCATTCCCGAAATCTTTCATTAGATTCCAGAATTTCTGGAGTTGTCATATGCACACCAGCACAAATTGCATGCCTTTGCTGGAGTCTCTCACGCCACAAGTGATTTCTAACAACAACGCATGTTTCTTCTTGCATTTTGCTTCCTGGTGGATGATGACCAACGATAATGACGAGACCTTCGTGTAATGGACGACTTCTGACGATTGTACCAAGACGAACGCGGTCCTTAAGACCTTCGTTTTCTCTCAAACACAAAAATTTGTAATCCAGGTGGAGACTCTCAAGTTGAGGATCACGTCCTTCATCAACTTGGACAATAACAAAATGTTCTGTTTGTGCAGAGTAGAAATAATCGAATGTAACTGTGATGGGCAAGTTCAAATTTTGAAGCTCATCTCTTTCCTGATTGATCATCATGTAAACATGGAGATTAGTTATCACCAGCGTGTCATTCACAAGCCAACATGTTCCTCGAATTCTTCCACACGAAATTTGACCGATAGATTTCATGTAAGATGCCAAATGTTCATGAAGTATCGCAGGCTTTGTAGTTGAAATATTTTTGAATACCTCATCTCTTGCAAAGTTGAAAATTTGTGTGTCGGTATCTACAAACTTTCCGTCATTTCTTTCAAATTTATTTTTATTCCGTGGATTCAACAGGTTTTCGTACGCTGACGATTTAACATTTGCTGTCATCGATTTACGAACTTTTTCGGTTAAAGGTTGCTTACTCGAGGCATGATGAGTATATACATACTTAGCGGGAAATTCTTTTATATATTCTTCAAGACGAACCAAGTCTTCGTTTGCTAAACTTTTAGTTCTGCTTGGGTAACATGCTTCTACAATCACCGAGTTTACCGATTTTACTAAAAAGATTAAAATTTGAACTTAATTCAAATAATAAGATATATCGTTGATTCGTTCCTACACATAGTTATGCAAAGTTGTTAGTATAAATCTACGTGTAAGTGGCTCACCTTCTTGAAATGTTTCTTCGAATGCTTTCGTTTCTCGTCCTGTACGAGAATCTATATTATAGAAAGAAACATTATTATTAACGCCCGTATTCTAAAAGCTCACTCACACTCCATGAGTGGAAGTTCAATCTGAGCTTCTCTCGAGTGTCAATGCTGTTTTTTAGCTGAAGGGCTAGTGTCATATACCTTACTATGCGACTACTCTCAAGGGAAGCTCAGACTGAATCTCCACTCATTGAGTGTGAGTGAGCTTTTAAAATACAGGTGTAAGTAATGATTATCAGACAAATCAACACGAAAGATTTTCAGTCCTCTTTTCGCTGGCTACTCTGATTTTTGGATTAATTTGCTAATAAGCAGATTAGCGAGTGGACAAATGACTGGTAAACCGTTCAGCTTCGTTTTGCACATTTCAAAGGTCTATAATTTCGCTTCAATAACAGTCGCTGTTGAAAAATCGTTTATTATCCTAGTAATGCATAAAATAATGCAAAGTTGTGGTAGTTAGTTTTCGAATTTACCAAGTATAGTCACATTTACCCGGTGTTGGTGAGGACAACATTTTCTTTGTAGACTTTTTGTGCTGGTGCGTAAGTTCGATTGGTTCATCTATAAGATGAGAATCAAAGTACAATTTTCAAAATTTTAAAACATGCAAAAATATACCGTATACAATATTTGCCAAGGAAAATTGAAGTCAGTCATATGACTACTACATAAAAAGCATTTATATTTTTATATTAATCGTCAAAAATAAATACCTAGCCCGCGTGCAGGTCCAAGGTGCACGCGGGCTAAATAAATACCTGTTTCACTACCTTTAGCCAACGTTTGAGCTTCTTGAATCTCCTCAATTGCCTTTTTAGTATCTCCAAGATTGAACCAGGCAATTCCCAACCCTGTTAGAAGCCTTTCTTTCAGAATATCATCATTAACCTCTGTTCTAACAATATACAGTGCCTTTTCATACCATTCTATCGCCATCTCGTAATCACAATCTTTCCCGCAAACTGTTGCCAAATTTAAACATGATGTTCCTTCACAATGTCTATCACCAAGTTCCACAGCAACTGTCAAAGCTTCTTGGTAATATTCCTTCGCCTTCTTATAATTACCAATGTTGCAGAAGATATTTCCGATCGCTTGGTTTGTGCGATATTCTTGATATTTTTCTCCAACTTGTTTGGCAATCTCTTTCGCGTTCTCGTAAAATGGTATTGCTTCTTGACGTTGACCAGCGATAAAAAGGCAACAGTAGCCGCACCATTCATCGATAATTCCCTCCAGAACTTTCTCCTTCGTTTCTTTGTCAATGCTTAGTGCTTTTTGGTACGATTTAATGGCTTTCTTGTGTTTCTTTAATTGTCGAAAGGCGTGGCCGAGCATGAGACATGCGTTGGCTTCGTCTTTTTTATCACCAAAATCAATAGAAATTTCTTCAGCTTTGAGATACGATTTGACAGCTGCATTAAACTTACAACTCTTGTATTGTACATGTCCTAAGTTTGTATAAGCTTCTTTTTCAAGACCTTTGTGATTCAGCTCTTTTGCCACTGTGATGGCTTTTAAGAAATACTTTTCTGAGGATTCGAAGTCGCCAATATAACTGAACGCACTTCCCAACCCTATGCTAGCATTGACCGCTCTCGTTTTGCACCCAAGCTGTGAGGAAAGTTTTACGACTTCGTTGTAATACTCTATTGATTCTTGGTACTGACCAGCTTGCAGGTGGTTGTAACCTAACCATTGATATGCTATTACTTCCATCTCATCTGCTTCGAGGCCTGCATATATTTGTCGTGACTTCTGATAATACTCGATTGCATTCCAGTATTCGGACGTTCCAGTAAATACATTTCCCAACAATTGATAAGCTTTCGCTTTGATATTATTGTGATCTGTTTCATCCGCAATTAGAACTGCTTGATCGTAGCTTTTGATGGCCTCCTCACTTCGACCTTCTGTTTGGTAAGAACGTCCCAAGATTAACAACTGTTCTGCAGACGCAATTCTAGGATTAGTGATACTTCTGTTTTCAATGTCTGTTTGTTCCACATTATCAAGATTTTCATCATGAAGTTGAACGTCGTCTGATGAATTACAGTTTTGAATGCTATTAGTATTGTAATCATCATTGACTGCATCTAAATCTAAACAATAAAATTACAGTTATTTTAACATTCCCGCGATTTTGAACGTCAAAACAAGGAAAGGCTTGTTTGCGTGTATTAAAATTGTTATATTTAGCGAAGCTATAAATACATACAAAAAGTGAAAATTTGTTACTCAAGATGTCCATGGGCAGCTGCATTCGACGGTTTGCTAAACTTGGGCTTAACTTTGGGATTATATGCTGAGTTACCCTACTTTGGGTTCAGAGGTTTTTTGGTGTCAGGCCAGAAAACCTCTGAACCCAGGGTAGGGTACTCAAGCTTGGCCAGCACCGTCTGAGTGCAAGCTACAGCTTTAGCGAAACAGGAAACCCCTGTTCCAGGGAAGAGTTACCCCTTAGGACTTCTCTAATAATTCTTACTAAGTTTAAGATAATCTCAAGTTTTCACTTGAACCGAACACATTTTCGCTAATTTGCAAGAAATTTGAACATTTAATTTTTGTACATAACCATGGGCTAACGAACCAGGAGATGCTTATACCTCACAGTCACATACCTGCAATTCTTGACAATTCTTCAATTGCATTCCTCGAAATATTTCCTTTTTGTTTATTTTCTAGCTCCTTTGCAATTTCTAAGGCTTGCTTATGGCATTTAATTGCCGTTTGAAACTGATTGTTCAATCTATAAACAACTTCTAACCCAAGGTATGCCGTTTTCTCCTGATGTTGATCTTTTCGTTCTTTTGCAATTTCCAAGGCTTGCTCGTAGTATTTAATTGCCGTTTGAAATTGATTGTTGAATCTATAAGCTTTTCCTAACCCAAAGTATGCCCTTGTCTCCTGATATTGATCCTTTCGTTCTTTTGCAATTTCCAAGGCTTGCTTGTAGTATTTAATTGCCGTTTGAAATTGATTGTTGAATCTATAAGCTTTTCCTAACCCAAAGTATGCCCTTGTCTCCTGATATTGATCCTTTCGTTCTTTTGCAATTTCCAAGGCTTCCTCGTAATATTTAATTGCCGTTTGAAATTGATTGTTGAATCTATAAGCTTTTCCTAACCCAAAGTATGCCCTTGTCTCCTGATATTGATCCTTTCGTTCTTTTGCAATTTCCAAGGCTTCCTCGTAATATTTAATTGCCGTTTGAAATTGATTGTTGAATCTATAAGCTTTTCCTAACCCAAAGTATGCCCTTGTCTCCTGATATTGATCCTTTCGTTCTTTTGCAATTTCCAAGGCTTCCTCGTAGTATTTAATTGCCGTTTGAAATTGATTGTTGAATCTATAAGCTTTTCCTAACCCAAAGTATGCCCTTGTCTCCTGGTATTGATCTTTTTGTTCTTTTGCAATTTCCAAGGCTTTCTCAAAGTATTTAATTACCGTTTGAAACTGATTATTTACTCCATAAGCATTTCCTAAGCAAAGATATGCCGTTGTCTCCTGATCTCGATCTTTTCGTTCTTTTGCAATTTCCAAGGCTTAGTATTTAATTGCCGTTTCAAACTTTCTCCATAAGTTTTTCCTAACCCAAAGTATGCGCTTAGCTCCTGGTCTTCTATTCCTTGTTTTGCAATTTTTAACGCTTGCTCGTATTTAATTGCCGTTTCAAACTTTTTCTCATAATCCTAACCAAGTATGCGTTCTCCTGTTTGTTTTCTTGTTTTGCAATTTCAAGGCTTGCTCATAGTATTTAATTGCCGTTTCAAACTGATTCTTCCTTCTATAAACAACTCCTAACTCAAGGTACGCCGTTGTCTCCTGATTTTGGTATTTTCTTTCTTTTGCAATTTCCAAGGCTTGCTCATAGTATTTAATTGCCGTTTCAAACTGATTCTTCCTTCTATAAACAACTCCTAACCCAAGGTATGCCATTGTCTCCTGATCTTGATCTTTTCGCTCTTTTGCAATTTCCAAGGCTTGCTCATAGTATTTAATTGCCGTTTCAAACTGATTGTTCAGTTCATAAGCATCTCCTAACAAAAGGTATGCCATTG
>CACRXK020012489.1:0-14725 GCA_902702795.2 Paramuricea clavata
TTTCCATTTTGGTTGACTTATTACAAGAAGAGCACTCAATCGATAAATCCGACATCAGCCCAGCCCTCGCACTATCACTTTCTGTGAGACCCAGTTGACCTAAAATGGAGCATGGTATGCACAATTAACAATTTTGGACATAAAGATGTATTCAAGTACTAAGAACCTGCAACATTATTCAATATTAGATCAGAAAGAATTCAATACAAGGTAAAATAATTCAATACAAGGCAGAAAATAATACAATTCCATTGCAATGCAGCAAACTTATGATTTTAAGAACATAGATATTGTAACAAACCTTCAGGACATTTATGAACTTCTGACAGTGTGGTAGCCAAAACATTGACATCAACAAATCTATAACTGCTGCTATTAATAAACTCGTTATTCTGATCATCATCACCACTAAAGTCAGTGCTATCAGTGTAAAAACCTCGATCACTGAGCTTATGTCTAGATGCTCCAATAGGGGTTGATATTTGCCCTGAACTGTCTTCAGTGCTTGTGCTAGTTGATGGTTGTCCAACGCTTTCGTGGCCTCTTATACGAACGGTTTCATCTTCGTTTGGTGAGAGAAAGGCTTACCCTTTCTTGTAGTAACTAGTTCTAAGTTTCTTTCCAACCATATTTTAAAGAAACTGATGAAAAAACGCGATTATTTTTGTAATTTTTGACAATACACAATCTGAGGATTTAAACCTGTGATTTTCAGCAAAGAATATGCACAACAAACCAGTGTGACCAGGTTTAGTACATTTTATTACCAGATCCGGTTGGATGCCCTTAGACAACCCCACCTGCTTTAAACAACTGCAACATTAAGAACAGGAGGGGGAAGCCAACCAATTTTAAGCAGCTTTAGTAAAAAAATTTGCATATATGGTCACACTGCAACAAACGCATGTTCTTAGTGTGTAACCGCGGCTACATGCTTTCGAAAGTGAGCCTGTATTGTATTTTTGTATTGTGGAAGGGGAGGGACAAAAATAACGGTGGAAACAAAGCAAAATCAATGATGCTTATTCTCGTTGTCATGGAAACGAAATTTCAAAAAATGAATGCCTGTGTTTAAAGTGTATATGAAATGAAAATTTTGATATCGGGTTTTGCATTTTCTGAAAATTTGGTCTTTTCCAATCATAAAAATACCAACCTTGTTGAAAAATTTGAACCAGAAGTTTGTTAATTTTACGATTAAAGTTCGCTTTTTCAACTATCTACTGGCGAAATTCCTGACATTCCATCGCACGGTCAGTGACGTATGCAGTATGACACAGTGCAATCTTTCGATATGTAAACACTATGAAAATTATAGCTTCGTCTGGGTAGAATTGGGTTTTTGAGAGATTTTGAAGAAAATTGAAACAAATCCACTTTCTGTACACTTCGCTTTCAATCTATAGATACAATATAATTACAACATGACGAGTTGTAGCGTATAAGCGTCCGAAAATTAAAATGCAAATTCGATGAGACAAGAGACTATGTCTACGTTGTAGGTTTCAGACCACATATTATGTAGATAGGCTTAGGCTATAGCTGATATTGATTATGGCAAACATTGTAGTAACTAGTGTAAGCATAACATGGAAATTAATACTAAATATCTACATTTACTGACATGCCATAGCATGAGTATGGACCATTCCAAAACTAACAAATTTTGAATTGTATATATATATATATATATATAGTATATTGCGTATATTGCTTTATTGCTTTATCTGTCAGCTGTGGGTCCACTTGTTTGTGTATCGTTGCGGTGTATCGACCACCTCCATCAAAGAAAAATGGCTTGTCTGCAGACATTTTCTTCAATGAGTTCCCAATTATCATTGAGAATCTGGCCGCCCTGCCTGGTCGATTGCTAGTGGTTGGTGATTTCAATTTCCATCTTGATAATGTTTCAACAAACCGTGATGCCATCCTGTTTCTTGATCTTTTGGATTCTAATAACTTGATACAGCATGTTGAAACCCCAACTCACAACCGTGGTCACCTTCTTGATCTCGTGATTACTCGCAACTCAGATACTGTTATATCCGATATAAGCTCATCATTGCAGCTTCCCTCAGATCATGCTGTAATTACTGGTCGAATCTCTGTTCCCCGCCCTAAATCCACAAGAATGTTTGTGAACCACCGAAAACTTCGGAATATTGACTTGTGTGCTTTTGCCCAATCTATTTGCGCATCGTCTATCATCACTGAACCTTGCTCCGACCTGGACTCGTTAGTCCATCAATACAATACTGACCTAACGAATGTTCTGGATATGCATGCTCCTGCACGCCCAAGATTCGTCACCCTCCGACCGCATGCTCCATGGTTTGATGATTCTCTTCGAGAGGCTAAGGCAAAGAAAAGGAGTTATGAAAGGAAATATAGATCTTCTGGTCTTGAAATTGATAAACAGATTTTTAGAGACTATTGTAACAGCTATTATCGTTGTCTGAACGATGCAAAAACATCATACCATCGAAATCGTTTTAGTAATGTTGACCAGCGGTCTCTTTTTCGTGAAGTAGAAAAGATGACCAGTGGAAAAAGGACAAACATTTTCCCCTCTTCTCTGGTTGACCCAGCCGATCAATTCTTAACTTACTTTAATGATAAGATTTGCAATCTTCACAGTAAATTATGCGAACTTCCTGTCTTAGAACCAAATATTTATCTCCCTCCATGCACATGCAGCTCAAGTTTTTCATCTTTCTTGCCTGTAACAGAGACCTACATTAAGCAGATTGTTTTGAAATCCCCTACAAAGTTTTGTGAATTAGATCCAATCCAAACTGTGGTTCTGAAACAATGTCTTCATGTGGTCTTAACACCTATTACGAATATTGTTAATTTATCTTTGGGCGGTGGTTCCATGCCAGATGCTTTGAAAGTTTCCCAACTTGCACCTGTCCTAAAGAAAATATCGATGGATCCTGAAGATATGAGTAGTTTTCGTCCAATCTCAAATTTACAGTTTATCTCGAAGATGATCGAACGAGTCGCATCTCCCCAACTTATCGATTATCTAATGGAAAATAAAATATATCCAAATCTCCAATCTGCGTTCAGAAAGGGATATAGCACTGAAACAGCTCTTTTACGTGTTCAAAACGATCTCTTAGAGGCACTTGATTCTGGCCATCAAGCTCTTCTAGTAATGCTCGATTTTTCTGCTGCTTTCGATACAATTGACCATCAAATTCTACTTGGCCATCTGAAATCTCGCTTTGGAATTTGTGGTACAGCTCTATCCTGGTTTCGGTCATATCTCACATCTTGAACTCAGTATGTAAAAGTAAACGGTAAAACTTCGGCATCAACTCCGCTATTACAAGGTGTGCCTCAGGGATCGGTTCTCGGACCATTGCTTTTTTCTCTTTACGTTTCTCCACTAGAAGATATTTTTACTGCCCATGACATTGATGCTATGATCTATGCTGATGATACTCAACTTTACACTTTCCTAAAGAAATACGATTCTGACACTGCCATTCAGCGTCTTGAACATTGTCTTCATGATATTCAGGCTTGGTGCCTTCAAAACAAACTGGTTTTAAACAATGGAAAAACTGAAGCTATTTATCTACATTCTGCATATGCTAAATCATATCCAGCTCCTCCCAGCGTCTATATTGGTCATAGCTTAATCAAGATCAAAACTGAGGTCTGTGACCTTGGCGCCATTGTGGACGAAAATCTCTCTCTGAAGAGTCATGTAAATTCAATCTGTAAAACAGCTTACATTGCTTTGAGGAACATTGGCAGTATACGGAAGTATCTTGACCAATCGACTGCGGAGCGGTTGGTTCATGCTTTTGTCACATCTCGTCTTGATTATTGCAACAGTCTCCTCTATGGGCTTCCACAACGTGAGATTGAGAAACTACAACATGTACAAAACAAAGCCGCTAGAATTGTGTCAAGGTCAAATAAAAGAGAGCATATTACTCTCATTTTGAAAGAACTTCATTGGCTTCCTATACAAAGCCGTATCCAATTTAAACTTGGGTTAATAGTATTTAAAGCTTTAAATAATTTGGCTCCATCCTATCTTCAAAACCTTCTGAAAATACATCAGCCTTCGCGGTGTTTAAGATCTGCTTCTAAAAATTTGCTTCAAGAACCAAGGACAATCACGAAAACATATGGCGATAGAGCATTTAGGAAGGCTGGATCGGCGTTTTGGAATAGCCTGCCTGATGAATTGAGACTAGAGACATCTGTTGATATTTTTAAAAATAAACTTAAGACTCTTCTTTTTAACCAAGCTTACAGTTTGCTCTTAGTATTCGCAAATTTTTAACTATATAATCTAATATATACTGTATTAATAAGTAATACCATTGTAATGAGCATTGAGAAATTTTTGTAAATGCGCACTGAAGAATTATTATTATTATTATTATTATTATTATTATTATTATTATTATTATTATATATATATATATATATATATATATATCGTTAAGTTCACATTCACAATCTATTACATGTAGTTGCATGTTTTTGTACACGAAATAGACCAGAATTTGATTAGTATTTATCTCACCTCTAGAAAACCTTGGCAAGAAACGTGTGCATGTTTTGTGTGACAGGCTGATAGCACATCCACCAACATGACGAAACTCACACCAGCACTCGCACGCAATCTTGTTTGCATCTGTAATATCTAACCCTATAAAGCAGTGCAGTTTCTATGCATTTACTATGCATGCTGGAAGTGGTCTGGAATTCTCCCATCCCAGCATGCCAAATATCATCTGACTATCCAACGATATGCTACTGCTCGAAGATATCTAAATAATCAAACAGTGAGTCGTTAATTTCATGTTTGCAAATACTAAAAAAGTTACTTATGTATGGTCAGAATATATATAAGATTTGCCTACCTATACCCAAGGCTAAGTCAAGTCACTATTATTACCTATTAGTATACTAATATATACATATAAAAAGATACATTATAGACATACTGTATAACAAAGAATACAAGATATCATTTAGAATACAAATATATACAAGAAATAGTGATATTTAATTATCTTGTGTTCTGGTTGTTGGTTTATGATACTTTTTCCCTGTCTTTATATCAGAGAAAAGCCCCTGTGTCTCTAGTAGGCTACTGTTCAATGGGTGACGACTATTATCATATTACGGAGTGAACAATAACACAACATATAGGCTAACATAACACTTGCAGAACTATAGTATGGTTCGATGCTGAATTAATATAAATGAGTATGTTTATGACATTCAGTATATAGTTCATAATTTCCAGTCTTGATATAAATCCGTCTAACTGTGTAGCTCAGTTGGTAGAGCATCTGTATCTACCGTCTTGGTAGTGTAAATACGATACAGGTCTTGGCTTGTATGGATTTATGGCCGATAACCGATCAAGCTATCTTATAGTTATAGATACACAACTGTGACGACAGGACTTTGAAAATGTACTATATTATCTTCTACGAACCGTCAAACTACAATATAAACAAACTAAGCATGCCACTTGGCGAATCCTAAGTTCCTAAAAGCGGGCGACTAACATGCATAGCAACCCAAGATAAACGACTGAGAGGGCATTACATGGCTCCCCCAGACAATGATAAATGTATGAACAACTAACAAATATGAACGTACATGCAATAAGTTTGATGTTTCTTGTCCTAAGCTAATAAAGTTCACTGTAATGTCTCTTGTTAAATATTTATCTCACGAAAGGCTCCTCGGTGGGGAACAATACCCGGTCTGGTTCTGCTCTGGGATCAAATGTTCACTTTTTCACCATCTTCTTGGGCAACGATAAGAACCAATTTATGCACAGGTCTGTCCAAATGGCTCAATTTACCTCCATAACTTACGAGGATTCGTACTTTGCGTACGAGGTTGTCGTCGCTGGGATAGACTTCTATGACTTTTCCGAGTGGCCAGTTATTTCTGGCAAGATCGTCATCACGCACAATGACAGTATCCCCTACTCTGCTATTCCTGCGCTGACGTGTCCACTTTTTTCTTTCGTACTGTAGCATGTTGCTGTATTCTTTTCGCCATCTTTGCCAAAACTGATTGGTCAAATATTGTACTCTTCTCCATCTCTTGCGACTGTAGAGGTCTGGTCTCGTAAAGTCACCTGGTGGCTGTAGGATTATCTCAGATTTACATGTTAGCAGGTGGTTTGGCATGAGCGGCACGTTTAAGAATGAGTCTGTGTTCATCAAATTGAGGGTTTCCAGGTGGACTGCTCCAGAGGCTAAGCACGTGAAGTTGATACCCCATCTCTTGAGCTCTTTTCTGCCTTCTTTAATATAAAAGCATCCATGCCGGTGTATGCAAATGGTGGTGCAGGATTTACACGTTCGCTTGGTATGTCTGCCATTTTCTGTTCTATGGACTTGCCTCGTAATCTTCGACACATGACGCAGCCATGGATGGCGTGTGATATTACTGTACGTCCATTAATGACCCAGTATCCTGCTTGTCTTATTCCATTGTGGGTTATACCGTAGCCTTGGTGTTTCTGGGCAACGTGATGGTGTCGTATCAGCAGGTTTGTCACATGGTCGTTCTTAGGGATGAGTACAAGGTGTTTAAATTCGTAAGGCGTTGTTGCATTTTTCAGCCTGCTGCAGACTCTGAGAATACCTTCACCGTCTAGGAAGGGATCCAACTTGTGCAAACTTGATGTACGTTTCAACACGGAGTTCCTCATTTTGGCGGATTGTCTATCTTGAAACGTGTCCTCGTTACCGGCTAGCCTTTGCATATCATCAACCTCGGCAGAAAAATGTTTGTACTGAATGGATTTCAAGATTGATTTCTCCGCTTCTTCAAGCTCTCTAACAGTTGGTGGTCCTTCTTGTATTCTCCAATTGTATTGTTTGTCAGATCGTTTTCTCTCGATCATTCGCTGTATGCATACGATGCTTCGCTTTAATCGATAGAAGGAAGAAGAGTGTTTGAAACGGTCTGCTTCAAGGACTTTTGGGAAATTTTTCCTGACTTGCTGGATGGTTAGAACTGTGGTCACTTCCTTCCTGACTTCTTGGTCGTTGGGATCTAGCTCGACTCTGAGTTGTGGGTGGGTCTGCTCGGTTTCTTGCCACAGAAACTCGGGACAGACGAACCAACGGGAATTCTGTGGCAATTCGGTCGCTGTGAGACCATGTGAAGCTTCGTCTGCTGGATTAAGTTCCTCAGCAACGTGTTGCCACTGTTCAGGTTTTGATCTGTCACGGATGTACTGCACTCGATTTCCGACATAAGTGTGGAACCTTCTTGCTTCATTGTTGATGTACCCGAGAACTACTGTGGAGTCAGTATGGTTTCCCTCTTCGGTCTCTTTATAATTCAACTCTTTGCTGAGCATGCTCGAAACATTTACTGATACTACGGCCGCTGTGAGTTCCATCGATGTGCCACATGTAATTTGGGCATGGGACAGAGTAAACCCGTCAACGAATTGGCAGGCGACTACGTGCTTGAACACCTTCAGGATCAACCTCCTTAATGATGCTTCTCAGTCGACTTCTCTGAACATTGACACCTTGAGCTCGCAAATGACCTTGCACCATAACCTCTCCAGCATTTAGGTGATTTCTTTTAATTCCAATTACAGCATCTTGCAAATTTTCGTCAGAATGGCTGGAAAATCGTCCCTCATATCGTATGTTGTACCCTTGTATAGCAGCATATACTGTTGGATGCGACACACCCAGTGATCGTGCTATCTCACTTACAGGTACCTTAAGGGATATCAGATCTTCTAAATAATCTCTAGGAATAGTCTTCCTTGGTCTACCACAAACAGGTTGACTACAAAACGATAAAAAATACATTTCTCATTTCGTCAACGCAAACATGTAAAAACCTAATGTATTTTAAATTGGCTTTACAAAGTGTTTAGATGTGAGTCCGTGACATTTATGATATAATGATTTATCCATGTTTATCTGCAAGACAGAAGACTATATGAGGTGCTAGCACTTCTTAAGAATTTGCCTCGCCCAGTCTACAGAAGTTTTGCATTGTAGTGCACCCAGAGTTGAGACAGGTTCATCATCTTTTAGGAAGATGAACTAAATTCCAAGTATGTTAGTAAAAAGAGAGGGGAGATCTGATAAGATATTGTATTGCACAATTTTGTTT
This sequence comes from Paramuricea clavata, assembly GCA_902702795.2. Lineage (NCBI taxonomy): Eukaryota > Metazoa > Cnidaria > Anthozoa > Malacalcyonacea > Plexauridae > Paramuricea > Paramuricea clavata. Next base: position 8,149 of record CACRXK020012489.1, read on the forward strand.
CAATGATGTCAAAGAAAGCCTGAAGCATTTGTCAACAAAATAAAATGTTAGTCATTTCATATATTTCTTTACCCTGGATTCCAGAGCCTTCGACAGTAAATAATAAATTGAAATGTCGCGAAGGCTCTGGTTCAACGGGGAGATTCTTTGATTAAACTATGCCAATCACAAAACAGAATGAGTGGTTCTAGTACAGAATCTGTACTAAAACCACTAATTCTGTTTTGTGATTGGCACGGTTTAATCAAAGAATCTCCCCGTTGAACCAGAGCCTTCGCGACATTTCAATTTATTATTTACTGTCGAAGGCTCTGGAATCCAGGGTAATATTTCTTATAATACATCGGGATTGCCAAACGAATTGATTCTAATCCTAACCCTTAAAGCGAACAGGGTTTGGTATAATTTGCAGCATTGAAGTTAAAAATAAACACACCTGTCAGTTCTGGTAGCTTCATTTGAATTACTTTCCAACACTCCTTCCTGTCAAGTAAAATACAGGGTACACTAAGCATACATGTCTTTGGTTAATTGTATGATTCTATTTAAAAGCTTGTTGTTGAGAATAGTTACAACCGGAAGTATGTGATGAGGGGGGGGTGTAATATATACATTGTGCTGCCTCCTCCACAGGCGTTTTGTTATTAACTAACTCGGGGGGGGGGGCACAGGAATTTGGTGGAGGAGATTTGTGTGCGCCGTAAGAAATGCGGAAAAATGCCTGCTGAATAATATTAAATTTTCAAGACGGCCATTACACGATCACCGCTGTTGATAAAATATTCGCATTTTAAACGTTCTTTGCTGCTGCTGTCCGCCATGACTTTTGAGAGATACAACAAGGATAGACAAGGCATACCGGACTATCGACACATAATCTCGAGAATCGCAAATTATTCAGCAGGCATTTCTCTGCCTTTATACCCACATTTCTCGTGCCACCCACAAATCCCCTCCCCCAATATAAAACGTATTTTTATTAAACATTTTATTATGTTATCAAACTTGGGATTCATACTGCATTCATACAAGCCTGGATAAATAATTTGCAGTTGGAATTAATTTTTGAATAAATTTTCATTGACACAAGTGGAAGCACTGGTCCGAGCGGGAAACATGGCAGGGAAGCAATCCAAATGCTATATCATGATTTCGACATTGTCTTGATTAACTCTTGCCACGGTTTGCTAAATTAAATATTTAAAACCATGTATTTTGCACGTTATATAATATAATATAATATAATATAATGAATTTGTCACTTTATACACGATACAAACTAATTAATTAAAGACAAATAAAGACAGATACAAATCGTGACAGGGGAAAGGAACAGGACTCTCGTCCCAATTGACACCTAACCCCTAAAAAGATGTTAAATATAAATAAAGAACAGGTTATAACACATTAGTTATAACAACTTATACTAGCTAAGGTTTGAATCGTGACTATAAAAGTACTGAACGTTTACACACTGCGACTTACCCACTATGGAGATTACTATTATGAATTATTCAAAATTAATTTGGAAATCACGAGTCAATTTATAACATATTTGTAAATATGATGAAAATGGCCGGATGATGGTTCAACAAATCGCAATGTGTAGACGCTGATCATGCAGTGCCCGGAGGTACGTAATGCGATAACTTAGTAGAATACAACTTATGAAGATGAGACTTGAAAATACTTAAAGAATTGGAGGATTTGACAAGAGACGGTAGAGTGTTCCATAGTTCAACCGTTCTAATGAAAAAAGAATTTCTAAAATAGTCCTGCTTGTGTTTAATTATAAGATTATAGTTGTTTTTATCATAATTTCTTGATTGGTATCCAGGTTCAAAAGTACATATATATTTGTTCACATCAGTAGTAATTGCTCCAGTTCTAGATTTAAAAAGTAGGCATATGTCTGAGATATCTCTTCTGAACTCAAGAGGGAGAATCTTGATCTTCGCGAGTCTGTCGGCATACGTTAGGTCCTGTGGATAGTCAAGAATAAACTTTGTTGCCCTCCGCTGGACATTTTCGACTAGTCTCTTATGCTTGATGGTATAAGGTGACCATAAGCTGCTGGCATATTCTAGAATGGGCCTCACGAGAGCGCAGAATATAGAGATTACTTCATGGTTGGCGAGCGCGTACGGTTTTTATTCACGAGTGAATTATTACAGGCGAACGAGTGAGCCTGTAATAATTAACGAGTGAATAAAAACCGTACCCGCGATCCAACCATGAAGTTATTTGTTTATATTATAAGTATTGAGATTTCACTCAAGAAAATGCATATTTTAAAATGATTAATAATAGTAGATTATTAACAGCATTTGAGGTTGCATAAATTAACTTTTTATTTTCAGAACACAACAACACAACTTGATTGTAAGAATTTCAACGCGAAGAAAATATTAAATTAACACGTATTTTAAAAATACTTCAAAGGCTATAAATGTTTATAAAAATGTCTAAAACTCATCGTCACTGTCCTCTAAAGGTTTAAGTCTCTTCCATTTTGACAACGCTTCATCTTTGGCGGAATTTTGGCTTGGTTCTTGTTCCAATGTGAGCTTGGGCGACTGGTTTACTGTGTTTATGTTAATGGAAAAATTGCCGCCTTTAATGACAGCTCCGCTGAATAAAGCCATAGCTTGTTGTGCTTCGGAGATGGGCGAGCAAGTTGGTGGTGAATTTACTGTTTTATCAGACGATGTCTTTGCTGCACTACCAGATGTATAGCCACTGAGAACTTTGGACATTTGCATTTCCTGTTTGCTCGACACTTTGCTGTAGCTTTCTAAGCTTTTTAAATTCTTGTGCCCTGACAGTTGAGCGATATGTGTCGGGGGAATATCATTTTCGCTAAGTGTTTGAATCATTGTTTTTCTCCCGCTGTGATTTCGCAGTCGTTCGTTGTTGATTCCTGCTTTTTGAGCCATTGTCTTCATCAGACTGTTCAGTTTGTTTATTCCAACAGGAGCGGCCTTGAACCACTCTTTCGTTTGAAGCGACTCTTTCTTTAATGTGTTGTTCACAGCTAGGTAGAAAGGGGAATCATCCTCGTTCATTTTTCCTGGTCTCTTCCGCTCGTAAAGTTTGTAGACCACGACAGGATCTCTTTCCGACCCATCAGTAGCAAACATTTTAGGCGCCATTTTTCTGACATCACGGCAATCTGAACCGGTTCTTGTTTTGGTTTGTCTTTCATTAAATTCTAAAAATTCCTCACCGTCTGCTGTTTGCTTCAACTTAACATCGCCCCAACACATGTCTCTGTGTTCTTTGCAACCTCTGAGTCCAAAATGCATAGTGTTATTCAACCAGAGTGTGTTTAAAAGCGACTCAGGACTTCGTGTACCGAGAAGGTCTTTTTCATACAACGTATTTAGTTCCGAAGTAGTTAAAGCCACAGAAGCGTTTGGTTTATTTCCTTTTCCTTGTTTTTTTAATTGTTTTTGCTTGGACTCGAGAGTTTTTCTTGTCTTTTCGAATGCCAAGTCATTGATAATACTAGCAGGGTAGTTTTTCCTCTTAAGATGCCGCTCGAAACTTGCCAGTAAACTCCGAAGAGAAGATGGCTCGTATTCTTTTCCGTTTTTGGTTCTGACCGAAATTATAAAGTCAGACATGTATTTGTTTAGTTCTCCTATCGGGATATCTTCAATGTTTCTTTCTTTGTTCTTGTTCACTAAAAATAGTTGTAATAATTTAACATCACGCTGTGTTTTTTGCGCCGTGCTCTTGTTCTCCTGTTCCAAAATAAAGTCGTCAACAGAACCGGCGTCAACAAATCGCGAAGCCATTTTGTTGTTTTAAATAATTAAATTCGCAATTCCGCGCCAAATGAAAAATGACGTATTTTCCCGTACGATCATTTCTCACTAGTGTGAAAAAACATCGTTCGTCCAATCAACAACGGCGAACGATGATTTTTCACTAGTGAGATTTCATCGTTCTCGTTGCTGATTGGCTGTTGCTAATTTGGAACGATTATTACGCACTGCGATTTCGATGAGTAAATCTCAATACTTATATAATAAAGTAATTTTCTCACTCTTTGGTCGTGGGTATCCTTGCAAGTTCGTTTAACAAGTCCGAGTGTTCTGTTGGCTTTGGCCACCGTTTCTTCTATGTGTCTTGACCAGGACATGTCACTGCATACAGTCACACCAAGATCTTTGACGTATGGAACACATTCCAGAGGTTGACCGTCCAAATAGTACTGAGATACAATCTTCGTCTTCTTTCTCGAGACCCGTAGTGCTTGACATTTAGATTTGTTAAACTTCATCGCCCAGTCGAGACTCCATTTATGAAGGTTATTCAGGTCGTTTTGGAGGCGAAGGGTTGAGTCAGGAAGGTTGATGGGTTTATAAAGTTTGGAGTCATCGGCAAACAGGGCAATGGTTGATTGGGAATTGATGTAGCTGGGGAGATCGTTGACGTAGACAAGGAACAAGAGAGGACCAAGTATGGAACCTTGGGGGACACCGGATGTTATTGGAAGCCAGTCAGAATAAACACCATCAAGAACAACTCTTTGATATCTGTCCGTGAGATAGCTGCTAAACCACGAGAGAAGAGATCCTGAGATGCCATAACTGTTCAGTTTTAAAAGTAGTAAGCTATGTGGGACCTTGTCGAAGGCTTTAGATAGATCTAAGTAAATGATATCTACTTCCCTTCCCGATGCAACGGTTTCTATGATGTTGTGATAAACCTCCAAAAGTTGCGTTACCGTTGATTGTCCGCGCAAGAACCTGTGTTGAAGGTGGTATAACTGGGGTGAGAGGTGGTAGTAGCAGTGGTTAAAAACACAACGTTCCAATACTTTGGATAGTACACATAGAAGAGAGATAGGACGGTAATTGGATTCTATCGATGGATCCTCTTTCTTGAAGACAGGGGATATGTTGGCGAATTTCCACTCTGACGGCACTACACCCAGGGAAAGGGAAAGGTTGAACAATCTGCACAAAGAGGGAGCGATCTCGTGCGCGACTTCTTTCAACAATCTACAAGGAATACCGTCTGGTCCACTAGCCTTGTTTGGATCTAAGTTACTCAATACTGCAGCAATAATTATAATTATTATAATAATTATAATTATTATAATAATTATAATTATTATAATTAGTTATAATTATTGATTATATGTTAAATGAAGCTAAGCTGTATTTAGAGGAATATTAATTATTAAAATATGGATATTTAAACAATGCCATATTATAAACACAAAATTTAAATATGCAAATAAACCCTGTGCCTCTATTTGAATGATGAAAGTGGTAAAACGATGGAATAAATAAAATACCTCATTTTTTTTTTGTTTGCATGTACAGTTCCAGCAGTTCTTGTACTCGCTCGTCGAATGGCATTAGTTACTGCCTCAGAAATTACTCTTGCTAGCTGTTCACTGTTCTCCATGTTGGATATTTGTTGATTTGTTGGCAAAAAATTCCGCCTTTATTGAAAATTTCACCCGATTGCAGGCAACACAAATTTGCAACTGACCACTGTCTGAGCCCGCGATATATTATATCGCAATGACAGTGCACTTGCAATATATTATATCACAATGATAGTGCACTTGCGATATATTATATCACAATGACAGTGCATTTGCGATTTGCATATCGCAATGACAGTGCATTTGCGATTTATTATATCGCAATGTCACTGCACTTGCGATTTATTAAATCGCAACAAAACTCCCACTAAATCACGAAATGCATCCTAAATCGCAATAAAAATACGTTTGTTCATGCTGTGGAGTTTTTTTACAAACGATGCCCCATATACATAAGAGTGGTTACAACTACAAGTTAAAATACAATCCCCAGCATGCAAAAACAGAACACACTAGAAACAGAAACGTTATATGGTTCAGTCCACCTTACAACTCTAATGTCAAAACGAATACCGGACACAAATTCCTCCACGCAATTGATGATGACTTCCCTGAAAACAATCCTCTCCATAAAATATTTAACAGAAATACCTTGATGCTGAGTTACAGTTGCATGCCCCACATTCGTAATATAATTTCTGGGCACAATAAATCTGTAGTAAATAAGCTCACCTCAACAGATGCATCAACATGCAGCACAAAACCAAGACAATGCAATTGCAGGAATAAGTCCTCATGTCCACTGCCTGTTAAAGGTCTAACATCCAGCATAGTACACCAAGCAACGGTTGTTAGGAACGATATGCATCAGAAGGAATCGTATGTCGGACAGACTGAAGGAGAGTTCAAATCCAGATATTATTGCCACACTAGCTCATTCAGATTAAGCAAGTATAGAAATGCGACAGAGCTGAGCAAATACATCTGGTAACTTCAAAGGTCAAGAGCTACAACCAGGGTTGGTAGGCTTTCGCACATGCTCAAGGCCAAATGACCTTTAAAAAAAGGCCAAACTCTACTAAATTAGGCCAAATTTTATTTTTTTTAAAAAAGTTAAAAAATCCAAATCTTATCAATATTTTTTACTTACATTGGTCAGGCAAGGTTATCTCTAGGGTTCTAAGTGCAGAATGTTGATAGGTAAAAAATTCAAATTATACAAAAAATGTT
>CACRXK020012490.1:0-15060 GCA_902702795.2 Paramuricea clavata
AGAGAGAGAGAGAGAGAGAGAGAGAGAGAGAGAGAGAGAGAGAGAGAGCTGGTCAAAAGTTATTGTATGGCCGGTTTTCCACGTCGATCTTATCGTACCGAAACGTAGCGGATTTGTTTGTTTCCTGAGCACTTGAGTGGAATTAATGACTTCGACACGAAAGAAAATGCTACGATACGGTTGAAGTGGAAAACAGGCTTATTGTTACTGAGGCCAATCAGAAAAATTCACCAACATCGATTATTGCGTTTGTATTAAAAGAAGAAATCCACATGTCCACATTTTATTTTCTTAGCAATTTTTGGTAATCCTGTTGCCTCATTTTTCCTCGTTTATTTTTCCCTTACTCCTTTAGCTTTATCCTATACTCGTTGTCCCAGGTTTAATTTTGGTTGGTTGAATATCCTCGTAAGATTCTCTTCTAGTATCAGCTGGTATTACATAGCCTGAGTCTCGTTGTATCAGTTTCTGATAAACATTATCTTCTGATTTTCGTCTTTGTCTGTTCTTCTCGAGTTCAGTATAACCAGAAGAATGTGGTAATGTTATAACTTCTTCGTAGGCTTCTGGTTGGCATGTAGCCGGCATTTCATACTGGGGTTCCTCTTTCAAAAGTGCCTGATAATCACTAGTATTTGTCGTTTCGCGAACACCAAGCACAGTGTATCCAGTCTCCTTATGTGCATTTGATAGTATGTCCACTTCTTCATAAGTGGATGATCTGTCTTCAGCAGCGGGCGCTTTTTCTGCTTTCGACAACTTTTGGAAAGGATTATCGTTCTCCGCTTGCCTATTTTCATCTAGTTTGGAGAAACGGAAAAGTTGGCTTTGATCAGGTTTGGCGTCCACCTCCTCGTAAAAAGGCGGATCAGTTGCACCAGCCATTTCATAGCCTTGTTCCTGTTGAAAAAAAATGTGAAAAGAAATTTATCAGAATGTCCAACCTTGGTCCATCATTATTTTGGAATTTGCTTTAAGCATTTCTTGGTGTAGTTATGCATATTATGTAGACGGAGAGGAGCAATATTGCTGCAGTGCATTTACATTGAATCTGATTTGCATTCTGGTTATCTATCTCTTTATCCCACTTTTATTTGCGCTTCTCCGTTTGATCTCCTGAATGGTCGAAGTCATGTTCGGGAAACAACCGAAGATGACGTAAGGAAATTTGTGTGTTTGGTCAATTCTAACTGGAAGTAACCTTCTGCGATATAACACAACGCAGTATACCACAGCATCAGACAGCAACACATGAACACAACACGCCACGACGGACACGACACAATACAACATGACATGACACAACACACAACACGACATGACACGACACAACACAACACAACACAAAACAACACAACACAACACAAGACGACACGACACAAGACGACACGACACAAAACAACACGACATAACACGACATAACACGACGCAACACGACACAACACAAAACGACACGACACAATACAACACGACACGACACAATACGACACAATACGACACGACACAACACAACACGACACGACACAACACAGCACAGTACAACACGCATATATTCCCATATGGATGCGCGTATAAATTTTAGTTGGACTACTGCATAAAGGCAACATCAGCAAACGAGTCAGAAAAACGCAAATTAAAGATAGGCGCCTCATCTTATCACTTTGCAATCACTATTTCGCAAACCAATTGTGTTATAAAAGTCACTAGCTATAGACAATATGACAAGAAAGCATTACCTGAGAAATATCAACGGGAATTGATAAGTTCGCAGCCTTCGTTCTTCTTTTATATATTACGATCAGAACAGCCAGCATGACGATAAACATGACACCAGCACTCGCAGATGTTGCAATGATAATCAGTTTTCGTGAAGCAATTGAAGATTTTGCTGTTACATTCACTATAAGATAATAAGAATTTCTAACATCATTGAATAATGATTAACGTAAAATTTTGCAAAATTCTCCAAACGCCCTACACGTTACACGTTACAGCTAGCCATCAATTAAAGTTATTCTCTACAAGAGCAGTAGAGCACACTTTGCTTTGAACAGCAGTCGCTGCTAAAAAATGTTTATTATACTGGTGTTGTATATACTCTACTACTACACACACCACTAGATAGCTAACACTAAGCAAAGCAATGCATATTTCCATAACAACGCCTAAAGCCATTGTTCCACTAGGCGGAATTTTGCGCGCGAAGCAGAATTTTTCTTTGTCTTTTCTAATTAGTTCCACCCGAGAAATCACAAGACAAAGAAAAATTACGCTCTGCGCGCAAATTTAAATTCCGCCTAATGAAAAACCGGCTCTACACAATGCTTGCAAAACACACTACACCATATCACAGCATATACACTCTAAAATTACCAGTTTCATGCCCTATAGATCATAACATTCCCACTAAATGCACTTTAGTACAATAATGTAATTAGCTAAAGCTTGCCTGGAAAAGTTGGAGATGGTGAAGGTGTGGAAATTTCATACACTGTATCGACTGCTGAATGAGTGCTTGGCTGATTTCCTAAAATCATAAAAACACGTTATATCCAAGTATCAAAAAAACATTCGCTTGCCGCAGAACTATATACACCATTAGAGTACACTTGCTATTTCAAATCTTAAATCGATTGCTCTTTCCATATAATAATAACATAAAATAGCACTGAGTCTCTCATAAATTTCACGTCCTTAACAATCCTGGTCTTGCAACTATTACATTACCCTATTAATTCAGCTCACTGTACATTGGGGCTTTTCAGTGAGCGATTGAACATATGCTACTTACTTAGCCTAGAATATTTATCTTTACAAAAATTGTGATTACTTTCTGAACTGTTTATCCTAACTCACTACCCTTTCCACTTTCCCTGTGCGAGGAAACTGGAGCGCCTGGAGAAATCTCACAACTTTAGGCAAAGCGTTTACAATATACTCTCTTCACATGAATCTGTAGCGAGAATCGAACTCACCATTCTTCAAGGTGAAAGGGGCTTCCACTTACGAATGCGCTACACTAGCGGAAAATAACTATACCATAAATATTGTGGATGATACAGACCGTTTTCTGTTACGGTCGCTTTACGCACGCGACGAGCGTTCCTATTCAAAAATCGTTTGATCAAGTATTCATGTGGCTATTACGGAAACATTGGATGTGCAACATAGGTGCATTTTGTCTGCGCGTGCGCGGTACCAGTTCCTTGCCACACAATAACACACGGTCAGCACTTTTCCCTGGTAACATTCGAGTGCTTTTCCAGTTTTCCCTTTAAAATAATGTCGGCAACTAAAACAGTTTCTAAAAAACTGTTTTATTCGTTTTTTTACTCGTGTGCTTACTTTTTTTTAACGAGCTGCAGTGCGGTAGTTTATAGCAAAAATGGCTGTTGAATTTTTCGGGATCCGTTCACCAGACAAGCGAATTGATTGCATCTGCCGAGCATGTTACATGGCAATTTAAAAATGGGAAAAAAACGACGGAAAATTCTCAAATGGTATAAGCCTACTTTGTACAGAAGTTTTTACAGACTTCTATTTGTTTTCTTTTCTATACAAAAATGCCTAAAATTTTGAAGTAAGCTGTGTTTTTATTTTACATATGCTTCTACCATGCACAAATTACTGCTTAAAAGAAAATCTATTATGGTACGGCTTCTCTCAAATCCATTTCTGCATTAAATTTTTCTTTCTTCATCTTCAGGCCTTCCCGACAAAGACTAAATGCTTTAGTGGGTTTTTTTTCGCTTTGGCATAATCGTTTCTTCGCCTTCCTCCTCTTTTCTCTTTCTAGTTTCACTCAGATTTTCAGTAGCCTTTCCTCATATCCTCTGCTTTTGATTTTTCTACTGGTTCTGCTTTTCATTTTCTAGATCACTCTCATTATCCCAGTTTATATTCGCTTCGTTCATACGGTCGAAAATGTTGACCATCCCTTGGTAAACTTCGTCGAACTCTGCACCTGTTATCCCTATCGCTCTGGCCTCCTCGTTCTCCGGGTTTTTTGTATTTTTCCACCATCTTTGTAAACCGATCTCTTACAGACCTCATTGTAACGCGAAACTTTGGCTTCTCGAGCTTGTTTAGGTTTCCATTAACAACCGGCCTCCAAGCCTGTCCCCTTTCGGTTGACTTTGGCTTGAGCACATACTGTTCTGTGACAAGACGCTCCCTGACGAAGTATTGTTCGTGTTTTCTTTCCCAAATAAAAAGCTCTTTATGTTCGTCTATCTTCTTTTAAAGAGTCGTTCTCAGCAGTACGAATTTCTGAAGAAATCTCGGCTTATCCGAGTAGGCAAAAACAAGTTTCAGAGGTTTTCCACGCCAAAACACGCGATGCGGACGTAACTCGTACTTAAACTCGTACTCGTTCTAAAATCTTAACCTCCCTATTGGCAGGTTACGTACTGAAATAGAAAGTCACTAAAAAATTATGTATGATTAGTGTAGATTATGTCCATTTTCAACATAAAACAGTCATTTACTTTGTACGAAACATTTGGCATTATTTACACAATTGCGCCTTTTTGTATACAAGCGTTGCGTGTATTCCACGCAATTGCGTGGCTCATTTTGCTCGCGCATGCTCAGACATATTTCCCACATATTATTCGGAATATATTGAATGCCCAAGCACTGCCGAAAAGTGGGAAGAAATTGCAGCTGAGTTTTACCAGCGTTGGTGACTACCGAACAGTATTGGTGCAATTGATGGCAAGAATGTACGAATTGTCCATTCTCGGTGTTCTGGCTCAGATTATTACAACTATACAAGCGTTTCTACAGCATTGTGCTCATGGCTATTGTGCGCCCTTCCTCAAAATTCATATACGCTGATGTGGGTACGTTGCCAAGAACGTATCAGTGATGGCGGTGTGCTGAGAAGCACTGATTTTTTCAAAGCGTTAGAGGCGAACAGTTTGGGCATACCGAACCCTAAATCGCTTCCGACAGCCCCGGAAAATCGCGGCCACGAAGACGAGGATAGTCCATGCCAAATACCGCATTATTTCGTCGGCGATGATGCATTGGCGTTGACCCCAAATATGATGAAGCCATACCCACAAAGAGGCTTGACGGAGGAACAACGAATCTTCAACTATCGCCTCTCTCGAGCGCGGAGAATGTTTCATTCGACAATTTTTGCTAAACAAGGGGATGCAGTTGTTGTCGTCCATGCAGCTTTGCTGCTTCACAATTTCCTGTTGAGGAAATGCCCTTCGATTTACGTTCCCGTTGGATCTCTAGATCACCCAAACAACCAAGGAGAAATTATAGACGGTGATTCAGTGGAGACAAAGCACAGATCGGCATGAGCTTTTACATCTTTCCCTTCAACCTGTTGTAACCATCTCAAGAGTGCCAGCAAGATCAGAGATTGCTTGTCACAGTGTGTCAATGGACCAGGACAAGTGCATGCAGTGGCAATAGAAAACAATACTGGCATAACTAAATTTTATTAGATGTTTTGACTGTTGACTTGTTTTCAAAGGGTACGTATAAGCATTGAACCATTTATGAAACACAATACTTGTATAATTAATATATGCAAAATAGACATTAGTTTGAAGGTGTTCTTAAGGTGGCTCCCTAAGGTTTTTCAGTTTACTACACTGTAGTATTCAGGAGACTCCTGTTTCTTCACTTTACATGACATGAAGACGAAATTTATTGGACACATTGACAATATTCTCCTGAATATTGCAAATTGCTACTTTTGTGTTAAAATCTGTTGTCATGACAACAGCATGCTTAGAATAAAGCTCAAAATTTGTCTAAATTAAAAATTTTCTGCGGTGAAATTTTTTAAATTTTTGCATAAAAGATAATACTTGTATAATAATTTTTCCCCCTCAATTTAAAAAAAATAAATCGATACGTTTCTTAGAAAGTTTAAATAACGTCAAAAATCAATATTAAAAATTTTCCCTTCGATTCAATTAAAAAAAAGGATATTGCACTTGTTGTGCTGATATTAAAAAATGTGCAAAGTTTTAAAAAATTTCACCGAAGGAAAAGGGAGAAATTTGGGTTTAATTTTGACGCGAACAATTTAATACCCCAACTGACGTATTTTGTATAAAACAACAAGGCAGGACTTTTTTGAAATCACAAAATATAAATTATGTTTGATATACTGTTTATGACAGTGTCTGTTAATGGTCAACTAAGCGTGGATTATACATGTAAAATTGGCAAAGATATTTGGGTAATTACTTGTTATAACGTCTTGGTATTAATTTGAAAAATGTTTGTCAAAATTCGTCCCGTGCGAGTTTATAGTTACTATCGTCGGATGTTTTCGCAAAATAGGCCTACTCTAGGGTCCAAGATAGCCGCGATTAATTGCGATATTAGGCGATATTAGGGAAAAAATGGCAAAATTCAAGGCGATCTTAGGCGATATTGGACGATCGTGAGGGATCTTCGGCGATATTGGGCGATATTATGCGACCTTATAGTATATTTGGGATTATACTGTAACAGTTATATAATACATTTGAAGCAAAATAATGTATATACAAAAAATGTTGTCATTTAGAGCACAATGGGCCATTCCAATTATTATCCGCATCCCCTCTGTTGAGGAACCCCTTTCTCATGTCGGTACTCCCCTGGAATTTTCGCAAATTTTCATGTAAAATTTACCCCTTCCCATGGAATTTCCTTGTAGAAATTACCCTTGCCCATGGAATCCCCATTTTAAATTAGGCCTTCCCCATGGAATTTCTATTTAAAATTTGGCCCTGTCCATGGAATTTCCATGTATAAATTACCTTTCCCTATCGAATTTCTATCATGGGATACTTACTCCTGGAAATTTCCCTCTAACATATGTTCTCCCATGGAATTTCCATCCCTTGAAATTTACCCCTCCCTCTGGAAATTCCATGTGAGAATTACTCCTCCCCTTGGAATTCCAGATTCTGAATGCCCCCTTTTCTGAAAATTCCAGGGTTAATCCACCCCCTTCCCTGGAAATTCCAAGGTTAATGTAGCCTCTCCCCAGAAAATTTAAAGTCAATGCGCCGCTCCCCATGAAATTCCAAGGTTAATGCACCCCCTCCCCTGGAAATTCCAAGGTTTCTCAACAGGGGGGGGGGGGTTCGGATAATAATTGGAATAGCCCAATTTATGATTTGGTATTGAAAAATAGTTCCAACATTCAAATTTCTCATGTCGTAACTAGTATAGGAGCAATGGTAATAAACCTTTATGTGATTTTAAGACAGTTGCTGTATAAAGATATACAGACTGTGAACTGAGCAATTTATATGTAGGTTAAAAGCCAAGGGAGAGGTTTTTATTAAACTGTGAAGACCGAGGGCCGAAGGCCCGAGGTCTTTACAGTTTAATAAAAACCGATACCCGCGGCTTTTAACTTGTTTATATACTCATCAGACCATATTCTTTTGTATTTTGGAGGTTTTCTTCATTAAAAATTCAAGCTATATCAATTCAATGAGAGTTCGTTGCAGTTGTGGGACGAAATAACTAGGTGTAACATGCGCATTAATACGCTTTAAAATGTGGTTAAGCATGCGCAGTATATCATTTTACGTCCCACAAGCGAAAGAGCAGATATTATTGTATAAATTCCCTGCACAAGCAAGTTTGGTGGTTGATCCAGCTAGTCCTCGTGCGCCGAATCTAGTTTTGGATAAACAATACAATCAAGACAGCCAAGAAGAAGAAGAGAAGAACAGACAAAGTCGTAGTGGAGGAAGAACAAGAAGAGTTGGTGGAGCAAGTCGTTACGCAGTGGAGTGAAGCAGCAGTTGAGGAAGTGATGGATGGTGAGGCAACGATTAACATAGCAACGATTGGTCAGGCAGCCACGATGGATTTTGCTGCAGCTGTTCGTGTCAATGGTGGGGAGCAGACAAGGGTTCATCCTATTCGCCAGGGTGAGCCGAGGCTGCGTCGTCCAAATACGGTTGTATTGCATACAAACCATTTGGAGGGTTTGTCCGTAAAGGATGTTATTCCAGCAATTGTTAATGTTGTTGGTGTGGATGTTGTTAAAGCTGTGCAGTCAATGCCCTATGGTCGATATAGGGTCACATTTCGTTCTAATGATGCTAAACTGGCTTTCTTATCTCAGCCGTTTAACATTAAGGGTGTGGAAATTGAAGTACAGCCGATTCAGAATCCAATTGTGGAGGTGAAAGTGTTGTATGTTCCTAGTGAAGTGCCCAATAAAGTCGTTGCGGAGTTTCTTGGTAATCATGGGAAAGTGGAGACGATAACACGCGAAATGACGACGGAGCATGGCTTCCCCACGATTGAAACGGGAACAAGAGTCGCCAAGATGACTGACATTAAAACCGATATCCCACGAAAGTCAAGAATTGGACACTTCCCGGTGGAAATAAGACATAAAGGTCAACTCCCTCAATGTTTTAGTTGCCGTTTATTGGGCCATCGTGCGAATGAGTGTCCGAATGATGTAGTTTGTTTTAAGTGTGGTTTGTCTGGACATACTCGTGATAAGTGTTTCAAATGTTTTCGCTGTGGCAAGTTTGGTCACGTCCGAGAGAACTGCCCTGAGTTGCAACACCCACGCGTACCGCCCGCTTCTGCTGATGGTAATTCCACCGCCCGGGTCGCTGACACGGTGGCACCAGTAACCGTCGAATTAATGGAAACAGATCGCCGTAACGTGAACTTAGTAGCCCAAAAAGGGCAGTCTCACAGTTCCGCCCCAGTTATGTCACACCCTGAGTCTCAGGATCCCTCCACGTCGCAGATCCCTTCAGAGTCCCAGGTCTCTCCTGTGTCCCAGGCCTGCCCCGTGTCCCATGTCTCCCCCGTGTCCCAGGATGCCACTCAGTCCCAACAGCCCAATGCATTATTAAATCGTGAGTCCCATGAACTCAACCTGTCCAGTTTACAGGATGAAGGACGTATGGATTTAGATGCGGAACCGCTGAAGCGGGGACCGGATGGCAGTACGTGGACAGAGGTACGGAAGAAACCTAAACCTAAGTGATGGTGAATTCTTCGTTATCGATAGTATCCCTGAATGTGGATGGTATGAGAGATCCTAAACGTCGTAGTTTAATGTTTGATTATCTAAATCGTTATGAATATGATATAGCATTGTTGCAAGACACCAGGATACTCAACAATCGGGAATGCATGCAGTGGAATGCTGAATGTCGATGTCGAGGATTTTGGAGTGTTGGAACTGTTCATAGTCGGGGTGTTGGTATCTTAATCCGTGATCCTGCGAAATTCGAGGGTATCTCGTTTGATGTTGACTTTGACGGTAGGTGTGTGTTTGCGATTTGACTTTTAATGGAACACCTTTGCGGGTTGTCAATATTTAGGCTCCTGCCGTTGGTACAGATCGGTTGAATTTCTTGTCGCAGCTGGACAAATATTTGTTAACCCGCCGTAAAATGATCATGGGCGGGGACTTTAATTTGGTTTTAGATATAGCTATGCACCGTTTCGGTGGAAATCCTCACGGGAGTATTGGTAGCCCAGAATTGAAGCGGTTGTTATCAAAATATCATTTGATTGATATCTGGAGACATCAACATCCATCATTGAAAACTTGTACTTGGTCCAACGCGGACCGTTCTATAATGTCGCGGTTGGATAAATTTTACATTTCTGTGGATTTGGTGGATGATAGTAAGATAGTAACTGGAATTCAACCATGTCACTTATCTGATCATGATTTGGTTTCCTTTAATATTTTTGATACGAATCACGTTATTACGTGGGATCGGGGTGTTTGGAAAATGAACACTTCTCTCCTCAAGCATGAAAAACTGCGAACTGAGATTCTATCTTTCTGGTCAGACTGGACTGAGGCGAAGATGTTATTCAGTGATGTCGGGGAGTGGTGGGATGAAGGCAAAGCTGAAATCAAACATATTATTATTGAGTATAGCAAAGCTGTCAGGCGGCAAATAAATGAACAGCGAGTCCATCTTATGAACAAGTTCCATCGTCTGTCGGAGAAAACAAATTTGTCACCTCATGAATTAGAACAGTTGCAGCGTGTTCGGTCCGATTTATGTGAACTTGATTCTCAGAGATTGGAGGGGGCAAAAATTCGGAGTCGTGTTAGAATCATCAGGAATAATGAGAAGCCTTCACGCTTCTTTTTCCAACGTGAACGGTCCAATGCATCTAAGAAACTGGTTACTGCGTTGAACACAGTCAATGGTCGTGTCACGGAATCCGACGGGATAATGAAAGAACAGGTGCGGTTTTATCAAAACTTATATACTGCCCAATTGGTTGACGCTCGTGCGCAGGAGGAGGTGCTCCTTTCCATTGATCGTAAGCTGTCCGAAGAAGAGAAGTTAACCCTTGAGGCGTTCCTTTCTGAGGAGGAATGTCTAGCTGCCCTTCATGCCATGCCGGCACTTCGAACACCGGGCTCTGATGGTCTCCCGAAAGAGTTTTACGTTTGTTTTTGGGAAACACTGAAGAGTGACTTTGTGTTCATGGTCAATTCGTGTCTAGATAAAGGCGAGCTCCCTCTCTCACTTCGTCGTGCGGTTATCACTTTGTTATTTAAGAAAGAGGATCCAGAAAACCTTAAGAACTGGAGGCCGATGTCGTTATTAAACGTTGATTATAAAGTAATTGCAAAGGTGATTACTCAACGTCTTCGAGTAGTTATGCCGTCTCTAATTCATCCTGATCAATCTTGTGCTGTGCCTGGCAGATCATCGGAAGATAATGCAACTCTGCTTAGAGACATTTCAGACTATGTACAATCAAACAATCTTAAATGTGCTTTCATTGCTATTGATCAAGAAAAGGCTTTCGATTACGTTGACTGGGGTTTTATGCACAAGGTACTAGCTCGCATGAATTTTGGTCCAATCATTCGTGGAATTATTAAATGTCTGTATACGCGTGTCCAAAGTGCTATTCTTAGTAATGGAACTTTGTCTGAGTTCTTTGATGTTCATAGAGGAGTTCGCCAGGGATGTCCGTTATCCCCCTTGCTTTTTGTTCTTGTTTCGGAATGCTTTGGACAACTGGTTAGATCTTGCAAAGAAATACAGGGTCTTACGTTGCCCGGCGGACGTGAATCGAAGATCAGTCAATATGCTGACGATAACACTTGTTTCGTCACTAACGATTATGGCCTTTTGAAAGTGCTTGACGTTTTTGAACAGTATGGACGTGCGAGTGGCGCTAAATTGAATCGAACCAAGTCTAAGGGTCTTTGGCTCGGACGGTGGAGACAGCGATCCGATTCCCCTGGAGGGCTGATGTGGTCGAATAGCACTATCAAAATCGTTGGATTTCATTTTGGGGATGAGAGTGCTTTTGCAAAAACATGGGAAGCTGGAATGGCGAAGTTTTCCAATGTTTTGACGGGATGGAAGTCGCGTTTCCTGACGCTGCGAGGTAAATGTACTGTCTTCAACTCCTTGGCGGCAGCCTCTGTTTGGCACCTAGTCCGGATTTACCCACCTACTCGAGAGATTCTGGACGTTTTGCGGAAAGCGATGTGGAAATTTATTTGGTCCAATAAACCTGAACTCGTACGTCGGGAAATTTGTGTCTCTGATCTAACTTCTGGTGGCTTGAAAGCAGTAGATATCGAAACGCGGAGCAAGTGTTTATTAATTCCACGTGTATTTAAGTTCTTAGAGAAGGGGGCGGCCCCTTGGAAGGATTTGATGCGATATTATATTGGGCGATCTATTGGTGTCAATGATAATAGTAAGCCTAATTGTGACACACCTTCTGAATTTTACGGCATTGTTCTTCGAGTCTTGCGGGAATTGCAAGTGGATGTAGCCACTCCCAAGTCGTCGAGCTATTTCTATGTCAAAGCAATTACTAATAAAGTCATCCCCGTTAGACCAGCATGTCAAATAAAGTGGGATACAAACTTCCGTGGATTGATTTGGAAGGATATTTGGAAACGTATTCATTCGGGGTTGGAAGATCCAGTATTACGTGACTTTTATTGGCGAACAGTGCATCTCGTGCTCAATGTAAACACAGTCCTCAACAAACGGAATTCGCGTATCCCTGCGACTTGTTCTTGGTGTAACAATAGATGGGAAAGCCTGGCCCATGCACTTATCCATTGTCCATTTGTTGAAGAATTATGGCATTTTGTTTTACGTATTTGCAACAGCATTGATCAGTCAATAACAGTGTTTTCAGAAGGGGCTCTTTTATTAGGAGACACTGGTTCAAGGATTAACAGTGACTTAACCAGATATCTTATCTCAGTTGCGAAGTTTGCCGCGTGGAAAGAACGGAACTCGTATCAATTTAACTGTGATCAGAAGATTTCTTGTCTTCTCTATTTTAAGTATTATGTGTCGAACAGGTTGAAAATGGAATTTTTTTATTTAAATCGGGACATGTTTCGTGCCACCTGGTGTGTAAATGATGTTTTAGGCAAAGTTGTTGGACAAAAACTTGTGTAAACGTTGTAAATATCTTAGTTGTATATATTGTGTTGCCCTATTGGGCTTTTAATAAAAATCGATAGATACTCTTACCTAATGGTAGAGTTTTGACGGGCTCTGAGGTACACGGCTGTTGTCTCTTTCTCGACTTAGAGACGTGCAGCGTTTTCTAGTTGAAAAGGAGATGTGGGTCTTGAGTTTTCCTGCAAATTCAAGTTCCAAATTTCAAGACTCATGCCAGGTCTTGAATTGAAAATGTAAAACCGGGTAACCGGTTATTATTTTTTCGTAATAACCGGGTAGCAGGTTATTACGTAAAATAATAACCGGGTAGCAGGTTATTACGGAAAATCCCGTAATTCAACCCCGTAATTCCCCCGGAGAAATTAAATGCCACCGCCTGCTTTTAGATAGAAGGTTATTACGGAGAAGTTAAAAACCGACAAAATACAAAAGAATATGGTCTGTTGAGTTTGTAAGTGAGGTTAGTGCACAAAAGTGATATATATAATCTATTATGATCAACGTATAATAAATCCTGAGTACATTTGTTTAACAAGACAATTCTGGGATTTTACAGCTAAGCAGTTCATTATCAATCAGACACTTTCTAGCACCAAGACCTTGAAGACAGATATTTATATAATTAAGATATTATATGTCTATATAAACAACACCTTACATATTTACCTTGTTTATTAGTTAATTCAATCCTGAATCTTGGATAACACATACTTTATATACAGCCTTCAATATAAATCATTCCTTCATGATCGAGACTCGTTGAGCCTTGATATAAACAGCATTCTTTCTACAATTCGACGTTGTTTGTCGAACAATGTTACATCAACCAGATCAATTTTTACCTATGTACCGTACGTTACACAAAATACAATTACAACGCGATTGTAAGCAACAAAATAAAGTCCAAAGGTAATTTACATCTTGAAAAGTCCATATTTACATACTGCCATTTACGTTCAAGCTTGCAGCGTGCGAATTTTTTCACGTTTGTTTATGTTTTAAACGCAACGTTCCAGGGGGTAATTACGCCCTTTTGGCAAATGAAAGTGACCGTTTGAACCATGCAACGGTTATTATTCGTTAGATAATATGTCATGTTTTGTTTAAATTCCAATGACGTTTGTACATTTTTATGTTGTAAATCTCTGAAATTCAGCTACAAAATGTAAGGAATTGATTGTACAGTATTTAGAATCACGAGAATACAAAAATAAAAGTATATTCTTGCTTCCACAACAGAGGAGGTACGACAAGCAATTAGCGAGTTGTCACGTGAGCTCTCGACCAATGAGATCGCTCTATTTTCCATGGACAGAAAAATTTGCATTCGACGGAAAATAAATCGGAAAAAAAATATTAATATTAAAATTTTCTTGAAAAATTTCAAGTGTTGTAGTACTACTGCTAAAGATCTGGTGATAGCTGCACTCTGAGGTAAACGTTATTTTCAATGTTATTTTGATGTTTGAAGTTAGTCGACTCCCGCGACGTGTTGACTCAAGTCTAAATATGTTTACAATGTTTAAAATGAAATATCTAGAATTCCCATGGTTCAATTTTCTTCATTTTTGGTAGTCGTCAAGACAAAAGTATAAGCTTTAAAACTGCTGGAATGATCCCGGTGTTCAAGTGACTATTGTCAACTCGACGTTCGCTAAAATGGCGTCTAATACCTTGGAAAGAAAATGTGCCATCAAAGATGATATTTTCAATGAATTTTTGTTAAAGTGTTAAAATATTATTTAGAAGACTTAGGAGTTGTTTTAATATTTTTTTAGAATTTATATCTGTGCGATTTTCAAAGTTTTGTTGTCTTTGGCCGACGCGACTGGATCGTGTACGTATTTCAAGACGAGCTGATCGCCTGATACTGGGATTTTTGTGGCAAATCGAGCTGCGGAATCCTCAGCATGGACAAATCAGTGTCATAACAGCCCATTTCAAGCCAGCAGAGAGCTTCACTTGTTTTAAAGCAATAAAATAAGTTTTTATGTATCATATAACAAATTAAGTGGCATGTTATTGTGGGGTCTTTCCCTGCTGGCAGTGGTTTCTGAGCTGAAGTGGGATCTCTGATCAATTTAATAAATATTATATAAATAGACATCTTCTTGTTTTATTGTTGCATTAATTTTAATCTGAAAAAATACTCACAAAGTAGGTCAAGTGTATGAATAAATATTCATTTATTTACTAAAGTACATTTTTTACAGTTATTTATGTACTTAGTCTTATTTGCATGAGTGTACATGACAGATTGGTTTAATTAGATATACCCAGTTATCATTCATAACCTATGGTTTGTTTAAAAAATGCTGGAAAAAACTAAAAAAGTTAGCCAATTGAAATAAATGCACTAATAACTTGCTAAACATAGCTTGGTAGTTGCTATTTATTATATAAAAAACATCTGTCAACATACACTCATGCTTTTTCCTACCACTCGAGTCTCCACTCACCAGGGGCCGGTTGTTCAAAGCTGGGTTAGTTTAACCCATGGTTAACCTAAAATTTGAAGCAAACTTCCTGACAGCTTTTCTATAAATTTGGAAATATTTCTTCAGAGATCTTGTCTGGATTGATAGGAGTTTACTTCTCTGAAGTTTTGAAATACACAGATCTATGT
>CACRXK020012491.1:0-15058 GCA_902702795.2 Paramuricea clavata
TGCAAAATCATGTTAAATAAATATCATGAAATTAAAAATTCTGACATCTTTCTTTTTGAATTTTTAACATTGCGCCCACGAGTACCAACAAGATGGTCAACGGTAGGTGGCTTTTCTTCACTATTACTTCATATAACCATGCACATAATAACGATTACAAAATGGCGGCCAAAAAAGATCCTTTGTTAGAGCAAGCGGATAGTTTATGGAAAATGCTAGACGATCTAGCTGATACAAACCCAGAGGGGTACAAGAAATTAATAGATAATGTTATCAAGGAACAGAAGGAATGCTGGAAACCTCCCGAACCTGTATTTTCCTTTCGTACTGTCAAGGTAAAAAATATTGTATTCAAAATTTTGCTTAATTTATAAAGCGTGAATTTATATGTTACACAGTACATTGTACAGTACAAAAACAAGTACATAATTTACTTGTGATGTGTTCAGCCTTAAGAACCGTTTAAAGAAAAGAATGTATATTTAATACAGAAAAATTTTCTATAAAATTATTATTTGTTGTGTTACCTAGCAACGAATTGTAATTATTTTAACAAATTGCATCGTAGTACTTCATGTAACCCGTTTTATTCAAAATGTGGGCCAAAATGAATGGGATCAAATTTCATTGTGAAATATCTCTTTCAGTTACCAGAATCGAGCAACCATCATGTGTTTATCAACATATGTAAATGGGAACGGGTATCAAAGCCAAAAACTGACGACACCAAAATTTCGGTGGTGGCCAGCAACTTACGCGACTTACCCGGCTACAGCTCGAAGCATTCGATCATGGATATATGTTTTCACCACGACATCATCGACCAAACAAGAAAAGATTCTCAATGTTGGAAATTTGTTGCCATGTTAGCACTTGATTATATTGAGAAACAAACGGGTATCAAATTATCAAAAGCATACAAAGTGTTAAGCATTAAATACAAAGGTGACATAGAGGAACTTAAGAGGTATCTATTCAGTCGTAGTTTTGGAAATAGACCGTTGGCTACGCCGGTTGATCAGATGTCCAGTCGAACCGAGAGTAACTCCATTTTAGATGGACTCTCCAGAATTGTCCAGAATGGAAAAGAGCCAAAAGCAAGTGGGATACCAAAAGATTTCAAGGGCTTGCCGAGCGAGACACTTGTTGGAAAGAGAGAGGAGATACCAAAGAAACCATTAATTCAAGAAGTATCAACCAGTAAGCAAGTCAAAGCTGTGCCAAAGAACAATGTTCCAAAACACAGTATCGAGGTGGTTACAGCCACCAGTGAGAGACCTAAATGCATTATGGTCAAGATGGACTTACCAGAGATCCAGTCTGGTGCCGAATGTGAACTTGATGTTTCTAAGGTTAGATGCAATATATTTTGGTGACACAATAGGTTAATGATCACCTTTTTTAATGACGATGACTGATCTGATCCGTGAGAATTTTTTGCTGAGATTAATTAGCTAATACTAGTTGTGACATTTTAGCAGTAAATGCATAGGATGTTTTATAAAAAATACTGGAACATTTTTTGCAGGCAAGAGTATAAGCATTTGCAGTTTTGGTACTAAAATTAGTTTAGAAGCTCAGGTAGTCAGGTTTTACTTTTGCAGTGAGTCTGGATCAATAAGACATATGGCTCTAACTGGATCATAGGGAAAACAGTTTAGATTAACTTACTATAAAGTGATCTGACTAAAATATGGCCTTGGATATAAGTGAAACATTACAATTTCATGTACATGGTGTTCCCAAAAAAACAAAAGAATAATTTCATTCTTATTATAATTATTATTATTTCAGCAAGATCTTGTGTTGTGTTCAGCCAA
Source organism: Paramuricea clavata (assembly GCA_902702795.2). Classification (NCBI taxonomy): domain Eukaryota; kingdom Metazoa; phylum Cnidaria; class Anthozoa; order Malacalcyonacea; family Plexauridae; genus Paramuricea; species Paramuricea clavata. Next base: position 1,821 of record CACRXK020012491.1, read on the forward strand.
ATATTCCAAGCTTCACCTACAGCTACCACAAGAAGGCAATGAAGATGAGACAACTTCAACATTTAATAAGACCACTCATGAACTTACTATAATAATCCCTACAGCACAAACTTGACTTGAAACTACCCCCCAATGTTAAATAAAACATGTAACCACAGGGCTTGAAATAATTACAGCCGATCACTGATCAATGCATGATCAGCAAGAAATTGCTTATGATCGGCACAAAAGCAGGGTTTCTAACCTGAAAAAGCAGGGAAAGTCATGACTGCCAATCACCATGATTGGGAACTTTGAGAATGTTATTTCAAGCCCTGAATCATTGGCATACAACTGTATTACGAACCTCACAGACATGCATGGACATTGAAATAAAAAAAATAAAAAAAGAAAAAAAAGAAATTATTTAGAAATATTCCATGCTAGAATATTACGTTAAATTGATATAATTTAGTTGTCACCATTTTGTTATATAGATTAAAAACACTGTATTTATTATTATATATAAACATAACGTTTTAATACAAATTATATTGTATTTAAAAAAAAATTGAGTCTAGATTATGTTACAATCACTGATAACATTTGGGTCATTCCAGAAACATTCATACCACCCCCACGGAGGAAATTGGAAGTTAATTAATCCCCCTATCCCTTTCAGATGCCCTAATACACTTAATATTACCAGAAACAATTTTTTCTTTCCTCCCTCCCGGAGGGCAGGAATTTCCTGGGGGGGGGAGGGCCGGGGGGGGGGAGTGTGGATCTTTTCTGGAGCAATCAAATTGTCACATTCATCTAAGTTCATTGGTGTAATTATTTTTCCATTGTTTTTGCAGTATGGAGTCAAACTGTATTATTTGTATTGTAAAAATAAATTTGCCAGTACATTATCACTTGTCTTAATTGCCTGAAAGTACTTTAATTAAACCTTTGATAATAAGCCAGAATCTGGAGATGACGTCTTAACAAGCGCTTGTACTTCCTTGAAGTTAGGATGTTTAGCATTGCCAAGTAAACCAAATAGAACCGACTCACTTGTTGTGATAAATGCTCCACTTTGACGAAGACGCTGAAATATTAAAATACATTAAAATTTTTTATCAAAGCCAATTAAACAGGTCCAATGAAATTTTGTGAAAATATGAAATTTTGAACGTACCTCAAAGGAAAACATTCTGTCTGTCATACTTCGAGCAGAAACACCGTCGGCAACAATGTGGACGTCATAGTTTCGTTCAAGAAGATCCAGAGCTGTTTGTTGGACACAGACGTGAGCCTGGTGAAATAACAAAAAATTTTGATGCGAAATTGATGTGCGTAATACAAAATGACTGAAAAACGGCAAACTTCGCAAGGCTATATTTATATTATCTGCATTTTACAACATTTTGCAACGAAACTTTGGAATATTACTAATTTTGTGATGCTCTTTCATGCTGTGATGAAATTTTTGTCTAGATCAAAATTTAGTCTATAATGCAAATTGTCCATTATCGGTCAATCACAAGCTAGAGGTTAATGCCTACAGATCAATGAAGCTAGGGTCTTTGCTTGAAATCCTGAAGTGTTTTTACTTTTATGAGGTAGCTTAAACATAGCAGTTTATCAAATATCTCATGTCTGACCTCAATTCCAAACAACACGATGGACTTTACATCTGACAACTCTTTCAGTTTCTCCTCCACCTCGGGAATGAGCATCGAGAAGACTGTTTTAGGATAAGCTGTAATGCCAGTCATGTCAATTTCATTTACTGTCTTGCCAAGACCTTTTGGGTACTATGAAGATATCAATAAAGAAATTAAATGTAATTTTTGGAATAGCTTAATGACTTCATTTGTAAGAACTGCTTTACAGAGCAAAAATATTGCTTCGTTCTTCAGAAAGCCTATTCTTACACCTATGGAATTAAGGTATCAGTTTACCGTCACCTAAATTTTCAAAAGTTGATGAGGTTTTTTTCTTCATTATTCACCATTTTAAAGGCGTCAAATTTGACAAATTTTGGCTGAAAATTCAAGAAATTTTGGGAAATTTTTTTATGAATTTTTTTATTGGCAAACACTATATAGTCCATTGTAGGATATATTTCAAAAGTATAATTACAGACCATATTCTTGCAAAATTTCAAGAGAAAACAAATTTATAAAGCACTTTGTATAAAAATAAGACAACTAATGAAAAATAATCAAATGATGAAAAATAATTAATCAAATGAAAATTTTCACACGACTCCTGATAACCCATGCGGGCGAGTGACGGTAAACTGATACCTTAATTCCATCTGCCTTAGAATACATGCTTCCGTAAAGCATTGAGTATGTCACCTTGGCTATAAAGCCTTGTTTTCATGACCGAGACATGGACTATAAACTGATGTCACATACATGAAAATGAGGCTCTATAGCTAAAGTGGCCTGTTTGGTACTTGCTTTTGCCAGGTGAAATTTCACAGTGTGCTCACAGTTTTAAGGTTTTGACATGTATTAAATTTCTACCTGCTCTGTAGCTATCATTGGAATATCCATTATCTTGGCAGTTTCAACCTACAAATGCAAACAATCATTTATATAGTAATACGTAGCGACCATAAATATTTACAGCACTGTATGCATATAAAATTTCAAAATTTGTTCAAAAGAATCAAATTTTATTTCAACAAGAGAGAATATTAAAGCAACCTTACCATGCGTTTTGCAACCTGGATTACTTCTGGAAAATATCTTATAGACGAACGAAAACTTTCTTGCATATCGCATAAGAAAAACGCGGTTGTTTTGGGCAACAACTTTCCAAGTCTTTGAGCGGCCATCTTGAATCAACGTAACTACGGGGGGAGTGATGCACTTCTAACAAACGACTATTCTCGATTTTTTCGTGTGTAAAAAATTGATTATTCTCTTTATAAACGGGGTTATTGAAATGGTTTGAAAAGCTAGTCATAATCTAGCTTTCTCTGGAAAAAGGTGCTTATTTTATACGATAAATATCTGTTTATAAGCCGCATAACCACATTTCATGTTGCTTTTATTAATATTTTACAAATTTCTGTTTTTGGTAGTGGTACCCCCCGGAAAACAAGCTGTAGTTGCCGATTGCTCAACCTCTGAACTATATAGGCGTAAGGTCTAAGTGTTTCAAAAACTTACAAATTTGCAACAATGCCACCAAGGAAAAAGAGACGGACCGCGGAAAATAGTGGGAATTCTAGTGAGGATGTGCCGAAGACTACAAAAGATGAAACTGAGGTTCTAGGAATTATAATTCTACTATGAATTTGTTCTAGTTCTAAATTTATATAAAAAACAGAAATGGCCTACACTTGCGGGATGCAGGTGGGGAGGGTCAACATCCTTTTTTCTTGTTGCGGAGAGTGTAGGATCATGCATTCTAGAAACTAATTTGCCGAAATGCAAGCAGGTATAAAAGTCAGACTGGATCGCTAGTTGGGCTGGAATGGTCCCAACCCTAACCCCAAATGCATGTAACCCAGACCCTAAATAGCCCAGAATGTCAGGCGTTCTACCCTGACCCTCAGCGGAATAGCGATCCAGTGCGACTTTTACACCTGCCTCTGTCAGTGTTTGGGTCAGCCTTAAGGTTGGGTCTGGTCCATACTTAGAGGGGGCATATCTCGGGCAATTGTCAATCTCCTTGAGAAAATGCAAACTAGCAGTCTAGCTAGCACACAGAATACCATTGCAATGGCTCTAGATTTTCAAACTTCTGAGGGAGCATGCAATTTCTGAGTCCATGTTTCGGTATAGGCCATAATTGTTGCCTGGGAAATGTCCCTGACCTGTTGTCAACTGGAATTGTTGCCCCAATATGAGCAAACCTTATTAATAACTTTTAATTTCTTGCAGCCCACAAAGAAGTTTACAAAATGGCTGATGAAATCTGAACCAGAAAGTCGTTTTCAAAAAGGAGTTGATGTGAAGGTTTGATTTCAGATCCGATGTGAACAGTTGTCATATTCGTTAACTATGTGCACTACCAGTGTATTATTGTATAACATTTTTAGTTTGGTATAGAAGATCTTAAAGAATCACCTGATCAAACGACACACTGGGATGGTGTGAGAAATTATCAGGTACAGAAACATTAATTTTTTTAATGAATATTTTTGACACCTTGGACATCCTAAAACATTTTACGATTATGAGACGTAAATTTTCCCCCTCAGATAACAGCAATTGAATTCCTTCATTTTGTGCAATGAGACGTACTCGTACATGTATACTGATGTAGTCAGAAACTTAATGAGTAATTTTAATTTATAGCCCATTAATGACGACAGCTTGACTAGATTAGTTAGCAAGGATGCATTGCTGTTCAATTCTACTGATTATAAAATGATATATATATACCTGTAACAGGCTCGGAATTTCATGCGAGATCAGATGAGGATTGGTGAGCTGGCATTTTTCTATCACAGCAACTGTAAGGAACCTGGTATTGCTGGACTCATGGAGGTACATAAGTTGTACTTGTATATTTCACAAATGGTTCTAATTTCTCTAATATGGCATGCTTGCTCAAATTCGTATTCATGAGATTGGGAGAGAAAATGCTCGATCAGGAATATAAATTAAAATAAAGAGAACATTCATAATCATGGCAATGGTATTATAAACTATAATCATTTCTTCACAGGTTGTAAAGGAATCCTATGTAGACCACACTCAGTTTGATAAGGCAGATCCACATTATGATCCGTAAGTATAACTGTATAGTCTATTAGCCAAATCTATTCAGCCTCTGCATAATTTAAGTTTTTACTCCAACAAGTACAGTATTAAGAGGATTCATAAGCCAAGAAGTATATTATTTATATATCAATTGTTGAGTTTTTTAAAATCTTTTAAAGGAAAGCTTCAAAAGATACGCCCAAGTGGTTTATGGTCGATGTCAAGTATGTGCGAATGATGAAACGATATATTTCTCTAAAAGAACTGAGAAAAATTCATTTGGTAAGTTCATGTTGCCCTGAGCTTCTGTTAGACAGACTGTGCACAGAAATATTCTAGTTACCGTGGTTATTAAGTGTGCTGGAAAGTCATTCTTGTAAACTGATTAAGTCAGTCTACAAGTAGATTATTAAATTTTGGATGCTTCTAGGCAGTTGATCCCTGTCTGTAGTAGTATAGACCATTGAGAAAAATGCACTGCCATTAACTTGACCTAATAATGCATTGCGTTCCCGGTTTTCAAACGCGTCTGGAACACAATTCTGAACGCATTTGAAATAAATTGCGTGATAATTTTCTTATTACGTTTTTCAAATAGGACCACAAACAAAATGGAGGATCGTTGAAATCATTATCTTTGTTTACTCAATCAAGACTTTCAGTTGCACCCTTGACCGAAGGTACTGTAGGTTGATAACATTTGTAAACGCAACTTAGAAAGTTCAGATCAGGAAAAAATGGGATCTTTATTCTTTACTGTAACATGGCCAGGTGTTTATATGGCCTAGCTGTGTTATTGAACGTATTATTAATGAGGTCCACTGTACTTCTATTTCTTTTATAGAGGAATTTGAATATATTAAAAGCCTTGAGGAGAAGGAAGAGGCTTAGATCATTCATGACGTATATGGTCATACAGGCTGTCATTCCATTGGAAATTTTCCATGTTATGTTCGAGTCTTGTTAAACCAGGTTTATGGATGGAAAGAATTCGGAAAGAAAACTACATTGCCCTTTGTACTGAGATAGAGATTAATTGTTTTGTTATAAACTTTTCATATACGGAAAGAATTATGAAAGGAAACTGCTTTGCCCTTGGTAGAGATAGAGATTGTTACTGTATTATTGCTATTTGTGGAGATGAAAAGATTGTTTTGTTACCATTGTAGTTATGTTACTTAGCTTAAAAAGGGACAAAGATACATTCACATGTTCACTTGTAAATCATAAAAGATTACATTCATTTATCTAAGTAAGTATGGTGAGTCATCTTATTGGTTTGTGTATAAATTTCTCGTAGCTGTGATTAGGAGTGCTCACGTTAGCTGCCAGTAACTTCCAGACAAAGAGCCTCGCAAGAAATGTCGGATTAGTATTTTCTTTACTTTCAGACATTTGTATTCTCCAACCAACTCCTGTGAATATTACACACAAGTTCACGACAATGCAATGTCATCCATGTCACGGCCATGCATCAGGTTATGAAAAACTTAATATAATTAAATTAAACCATCTTAAATTCTATTTATTTCTTAAATAAAGCAATGACTACTGTACATATGTACAACAGAATAAACTGAAAAATTTACATTACAAGTATACGCTGCTATACTACAAATAGAAAGTTGGCTAAAATTGTAAGTATATATTAATTAAGCAATACATATTAGGGACTGGTCATAAAGTAAAAGGGGGGTGGGCTGGGAAAATCATATATTTGGTGTCTGAACTTTTGGTAGCCCACCCATTAATAGCTGCACGAAAATTTGTAGCCCACCCTTAAATCGGTGCTGAAAAATTATGACCCACCCCTTTTCCAATTTTTCCTGGAAAAATGTTTTTCAGACAATACCTCCCCTCGACAACTTTTTTAGGTAAAAATTTTTTCCGTACAAGTACATTGCAATTGCTTTCCAAAGACTTTATCTTAATTTTTCATACCAAATTTCGGTACTTAGCCCAAAAAACAGATATCTTGTTCTTTGCGCGGAAATTTTTAACACAAAAAAATGACTGGGGCCCAATTTTCTGCATATTTTTACATGGCCCACCCAGGGTCTTAGCTAGAAGGCCGTGTTATCACGGCCAAAAATGGAAAAACACGGCTAGATAAAATGAACGTGGCTTCATTATTTATATAAGGCTGTGTACGTTCATAAAATAAGATGGTGCTACTTACAACAGACAGAATTTCTTTCTATTTACGTCATAAGAAAGTTTATTTGTTGTTGAAATTGGCAAAAGTGATCCGTGATGTTTTAATGGATAATGGGAACCGTGTGTTTAAAGTGGTTTTAAGTTTTAAATACCCCCAAGAGTTGCTGAAATAACTTAATGTTTTAATGACAGTGCGCAATATGAGTATATGCTCGCCTTGTATTTGGTTGCAAAGCACAGAACAACCACAGGCATTGTATGTTGTTGTTGAACTGTGAATTTGGCTATTTGAGGTAATTGACATATGCACACCCTGGTTATTTAGAAACACGCCCAAGATCCAAAATCCTAGCTAAGACCCTGGGCCCACCCTTATGATTGCACTTATAAACTTTCGATGACCCACCCCTTCAACCGTGCTCAAAAATAGTGATCCACCCCCTATTTTTCCCAGCCCACCCCCCTTTTACTTTATGACCGGTCCCTTAGCATATTAACCCCTTTTAAAAAAATATGAACCCGAGTAAGAAAATTAAAATCTCTCAATTCTATTGAATGATTATTTTCCCACCCTCACTGATAAACTCTGATGATAGTGCTTAGTGAAACCCATTTACAATGTATCAGAAAAAATTTAAATTGAAAACGTTAAAATTCTTGAAAAATTACTTTAATTCTTGAAAGTTTAAATTCTTGCTGATTCTTGAAAAATTAGCTTAATTAAATTCTAGAAAACTTAGCTTAAGTTCTTGTAGTTTTCGTCAATGGCAAAAATGGTATTCAAAATGATTTCACGCCAGTTTTCGCCTTTCCGCAATTCCTTGAACTTTGTTGGTTTCTCAGATAAATGCTGTACTTTCTCTGAAGGTTGGTGTGGGATGTTAAGCATTGCAAGTGTTTCCAGGAATTTATCCATGTGTGCAGTTGATAGTACAACATGTCCACAGCAGGAAGCATTTTCAACGCTAAGAAAGAGGAATTGTTTTCATTTTTCTTTTCACTTTTATTTCCTTTTCACTTTATTTCATCTCATATTTCATGACATAATATGTTGCTTGTATTTAAATTTGTGGCTTTTTGTGGTATTAAAATGTACGCAAACTTTAATGCATTAGTAAGTGAAATTAAAATTCCTCCAATTTGGAACAATATATATGAAATCTATGAGGTTGGGTAATATGTGAGCTAATTAACCCATTAAGCTGTAGAACTTCCCATTGACAAGTAAAATCGTCTGGCGTTAGACAAGCGTTAGACAAGTAAAAAAAAAGTTGGGTGCACTGGGGGGCATTACGGCTCAATGGGTTACCTAGAGACATTGTCAGATTTTTTGGTGTAAAAATATAAGTAGGGTGCACTGGGGCGCATTGTGGCTCAATGGGTAATAATTAACCCATTGAGCCACAAATGTGCCCCACTGCACCCTACTTATATTTTTTACACCAAAAAATCTGACAATGTCTGTAGTTAACCCATTGAGCCTAAGTGTCCGGATTGGAAGCAAAAAAATGATAAATAATTTTGAATAACTAGCCGATGTAGAAAATGAGAGATAATTGAGTTTATTAAAAATATGCAATATTTGAATAGCAGATTTATGGTGGAAAGGAATACAATCAGCAAAAATGAAATTAATCATTCAACCACACTGAGGGAGATATATCATATATGGTATACTTTAACCCTACTGGTACCTGTTCTTGTTGCAAGCAAAATGCATTCCTGTCGCTGTGTGAGGATCGATAAGGTACTTCCATTCCAACCAAGATTGTTTCATAATATTCACCATTTCTTCATGAGAGACAGAATGTGAGCTGAGGACGGCAGACATCTGAAACAAGAACAATACACAGACTATGACGGTTGCATACTGAAATTACAGGATACAGAACTGGAACACCCTCAATACCATTTAGAATAAAAATCACACCTTTTTTCGTGCCTCCTGTGGTACTTCACTTTTGCCATTTTTCTCATAACTAGACAGAAATTCCTGTACTTCCTTTGCTCCAGAGAACAAAAATATCACTCTCTCAAAGTTGGATGGAACCTGCATGTAATATTACCGAAATTAATCAGAGATGCACTGTCAAATTACAATAACTATAACTTACAATGGTTTTGTTTATGCAAAACTGTGTACCTGTATATCCATAGCTGGTGCAATAGTTATCGAAGCTTGCTTGGGACAATATTCTCCATGAGTTATGGCTCGATGAACTGTGTCGTTTATGTTTGTCGTGCAGGTTATTTTTATTGGTAATCCCATCAGATAGGCAATACAACCAGCTGAAAGGTAAAATGAGTAAATTATTTGGTCAGGCATCTCTAATAAGGATACTCAAGGTATGTTATGTGGATTAAAAGAAACCATATATACTCTGGGATGGATTTATTGGAGGGACATACAGGGGCAAGGGGATAAAGGAGGTAGCATTTATATACTGTATTTCGAAGATCAAATTTTAGTGATTGACTGAGTGTGCAACAATCGGAAATTACCGATTACCAATTATTCATGCAACAACTTACCTGATACGAATGCCGATTTTATAATGGCGTCATAATATCAGTCGACCGATTAAAGGTGACGTCATTCATGTCGAATTTTAACAATAATTTCCAACATAAAATGTTATCGCAACCAAAGATTGTTAAAACCGTTTAAAATAAATGGCATGCTTCCTGCATTAATTTAACATATTGCATTAAAATGCAACGTCTATCAACGATCAACATGCAATGCATATAATTCTTGAAGTGCATATTTTCTCAACAATCGGTTTTAGACAATCGGAAATAATTAGATCATTCTACCGATTCCGATTGTCTACCGATAAGGCAAAAATCGACGGCCTGATACCGATTATCGGACAATCACTATCAAATTTACTAACCATAAATAGTAGACAAGTCAACTACCTGTTACATTTCCCATTGCACCGGTTGGAACAATGATATGCACCTTGTCTCCAGGGTTATTACACACTTGAAAATAAACGTAGAAATAGTGTACGATCTGAATCATGATACGAGCCCAATTTCCAGAGTTAATGGTGCAAAGATTGTATTTCTTTACAAGATCCGGCTTCTTCAAAATACTCTGTAGAACAATGTCCAAATCATCTGAATTTCCCTCAGCGGAAAAGACATGTACATTTTCATCCAAAATGGTTGTCATCTGCAGTTCTTGTACGTTTGAGCAAGCACCTTTTGGAAACAAGCAAATTATATCAATATTCTTAAAACTGCGTACGCTTTCGATGGCCGAACTGCCAGTGTCGCCTGATGTCGCAACAAGAGCAGTAACATGGCAGGAGTTCTTCTTGTTGAAATATTCAATGAACTGAGTGACACAAGTGAGCGCCAGGTCTTTGAATGCCAATGTTGGTCCATGCCAAAGTTCTGCTACGTGGACGTCTCCAACAACTTTTTGAACTGGAATTATCTCTTCATGATCAAAGACATTGGTAAATGCTGCAGTAATAATTCCTGTATATTTAAAAAATAATATCATTTAAAGTGCATTAATGCATAAATGAACATGGTGTGTGGTGAAAAATACCATGTTTAATATTTCAGAAATTTTGAATTTCTAGGTCTCTATAGAACAACACTTTAACCCATTAAGTTGCATACTGTTGCAATGTGCCCTAATGCACCCTACTTTATTATTTTACTGTCTAACACCACACAATTTTACTTGTCAAGGGGAAAGCGCTGGTACTAAATTGGGTTACCAGACTATCTGCCCATGTATTATTTTGTATTGAGCCCTAGCCTACCTTATTCTTTACTCTAATGCCTGACAATTTTACTCATCTGGAGCTTAATGGTTTATAATTTATTATAATTATTGGTCAACAAATACATTGGGCCATTCCATTTAATATTTATACTCCCAGTGGATACAACTTTTTGAGGGGGTAGAAAATTCTACTTTTCCAAAAGGCCCCCAAATCTCTAATTTCTGAAGGGGCAATCGCAATTTCAAAAAAAAAATTAACAGAATTGAAAATTTTCTGAAGGGCTCAGGAAAGAAATGGGCAGATTTCCAAAGGGGGTTTCTTGCCAGTAAACCTTGTCTACAGGTATTTTCAAAGGAGTTGAGAAAAATTGGAAATCTCCGAGGGTGTTTGGTAAAGCTAAAGAATTTTTGAAGCACATTAGCAGAAACCAAGCAGGAACTAGAAAGTTGTTCCCCCCCCATTTCCAAATGGGTCTAAAATAAGAAATCTTGTTTCCAGGTGTGGGGGGGGGGGGGTAGATATTAAATGGAATGGTCCATTTTGTCACACTTCACACTTGTTCCATGAAGGCTGCCCCCCCCCCCACCCCATCACAGACGAGTCAAATGACTTGTTTTCCAAAATTAACTTGGCTATTGTAAAGGTTTTAACAACAATGTTTCTGGCATATCTATAATGACTCCGAATAGCGGAAGCTATTTCTGATGACTCTGATTCTCTGAAATATAGCAGTAGTCATTTCGTCCCACGCGAACATACTTTATTTGTCTATTTATATAAGCACGTGCAATTACTTTTACCGTTTAAATCGGCCGTCGGTATCTCCTCCTCTGATATAAATAATCTAGATATCGTTTTGCACATCTCTACGTAAGACAATTTCGACCATTGTTGCAATGTTTTCGAATCAACATTCGGCACAGATTCTGGCATAAACATGCCTCCATTTGAAGTGAAATTATTAAATAATATCTCTTCAAAAGATTTATTATTCACTTGACCACGAGTACTGCAATAACGCATCGTTGCAAAACTGATTTATTTCTTGAAATTAATGAACTCAGGACAATGATTGAAGACGCTATATCTTCGGTCCGAGAATCTCAATGTTTCCCGAGACGAACACGTGTCGGGACCTTTGAAGTTCGTGAACCACGCAGCTAGCGTCATTTCCACGCATCGACCAGTTTGCGCCAGGAAATATTTTTCCTGATGCACAGAAATGTCAGATATTTTCACCGAAAATCAAGGGATCCTGCAGTCAGAAAGTGTTTTTGTGAACTCGTAAATCTGCTTGGTTCTTGGTTAACAAAGTTATTTTGTGCAGATTCTTCGGAAATTATTTGCAGTTTTTTATAACTTGAAAAATTTTGCGCAGATTTCCTTAATTGCAAGAATTTTTGCGCAGGAAATTAATATCCTCCAAAGCCAAAACTTTACCGGTCTGGCTTCAAATCACTCGGAGAATAATTCGCGCAATGGTGTACGGGGATACTGAAGGGAATGCAATCATTGATCTAATGTCAGTGAGTGCAATTTTATCGAAGTGCAGTGCCAAAACATAAAATGTTGGAAGCGCAGAAACAAAAGACATTTTGATTTAAGTTTTCATTTCGGAGTAAACGATTTATTTCGCATGTGTTCACGCGTACAAGTGAGCACAATTTGCATAATTTTTAATGAAAATTATTGATACGTAATACTAAGGTTTCTCGTCCAATTTGAAAAAACAGAGTCAGTTTTTCAAAGACTTCACGAGTCTCTCATTCAAAAACTTACTCATCCCCTAATTTGTACTCGAAGCCATACTATTACCTATACAAATATCGCTAAAAGTGTATCTGAACTCTGAAGCTATGTTTACACTATACCTATCCGATACGGAATGTATAACTTTCAGAAGTTGAGCGAAACAACATCTCTCCGTTGCAATAATTATAATTCCTCTGAAAAATAGCGTTCGGATAGGTGTTCTTACGTCGCAACGGAAAGCTATATCCGGTACAGTGTTAAACGTACCCTGAAATCGTTTATCACTCATGTTTATCACTCATGCAGGAAATTAAAAAGTTGATTAATAATTAATGTGACATTTAAGGTTGATTAGGATGGATGCGCCATGATATTAATCTAAAACTTGTGAAAGCATTTTTCATTTTTGCTATATATAAATATTGCTTTATCAATAATTTATCAAAATTCGAAATGGGAAAACCTTGCACACAATTCGCCCACGACAATGTAGATTAGTTGTGCGCTTGAGTTACACAGTACAACTCTCAAGTTGTGAGCAGGTTGCATGCGACAGTTTTAGGCAAAAGTTGTGTAGTGTATAAAATCTTTAAATCGATCTTGAGAGTTGAGTATGGTGGCCCAGCATTACCATAGTGATATACCTGTTTTATTTACAATAAGATGTGAAAAAATAGTTAAAAATTAATAAAAGCAATATAAAATTAAAATTTAAAAAAATACATGACATAAAAATATAGAAAAAGTATTTGAGTAAAATTTAAACCAAAAACAAAAAATAAATTAAGAAAAAAAAACGAAAAAAAAATCGAACAGAAAACAAATTCATAAATTTATGAAAAACTGAAAAAACAATTAAAGGCACTAAAACATAAAAAATATAAAA
>CACRXK020012492.1:0-15058 GCA_902702795.2 Paramuricea clavata
TACAAAGGGATGCCGCCAATGACGTCACATTGCTCCGAAAGTAATTAGTATGCAAACTTAGGTGTCGGAAGTAATTAGTATGCAAGATATATGACGCAACTTTGCTGGCCCTAACCCTAACCCTGGGCCAGGTAGCGCGACCAATTAACGCGGGCAGGCCTGGGCCAACTGTGACAGGTAGCGCGACCAATTAACACGGGCAGGCCTGGCCCAACTGGGCCAGGTAGCGCGACCAATTAACGCGGGCAGGCCTGGGCCAACTGCGATCAATTAGCATTACAATACAGTAACATCACTATAAATACAGCTAGTGTCCTTTCACCTGCATAGTCTGTATTCAACGCTCTTTTTCAGTCGAGATGGAACAAGCAAAGTGGGAAGAGGTTGTTTCTTCGTGGATGAGTGGTAAATCGTTTGAATTGAGAACAGAATGTGAGAAAGGGGTTGGTTTACCTATTGAAAAGGCGAAATGGCAAATTACAGATTTGGAAAACATTTTGATTGAAAAGGGTTTGGTACCGAAATTTGTTCGTGGGGACGATGCCCTGTATGATATATTGTTGCGTCAAATGCAATCACAATTGATTCTGAGTGTTGGTGTTCCAAAACGAGTGCAAGGCCCTACCTTTACATATTTGTCGAACTGTAAGCAGATGCTTGTGGGTGAGATATTTGCAGATATGACAAAAAGGAAGGAAAAATTCGAGAAGAAAACAGGTGTTAGCTTGGACAACTTTTACAGATTGGCTGCTAGCGAAGTCGAGAATGGGAAGAAAAGAAAAAGAAAGTCTGAGTCGAATGGAAGCAACAAGGCCCTCGGGTGGCCAACACTGGCATCGTGCTCTTCAGTAATCCACTACAATACCAGTACATGATTGAAGAAACAGGAGAGACATTTAATAGTTCTAAATCTAACACTAGGGAGGCCTATGATGAATTTCGTAAATTTGGTTTAACAAATGAACTTGATAAAATAGACCTCTTGTAATAATAATACGTTGCTAGTTAATTAATGTAAATTTGCATATATTTACTGAAATAAATACTGTGTGTCTCATTTGCTGTTCAATTGTTGTGGTGAGGGTATCATGGATAACATAGACATAATTTTTTGATGAGTTGAAACGGAATGAAATTGATATTGATAAGCAAAGCGAGTTACATGTATTCTGTGAAGTTACATGTTACATGTATTCTGTGTACCAGTTAGAAGTTTTGAGGCAGATCATAAGAAAGCTTATCAAGAACTCATGGAGAAAAAACTTATAGAACAGTTTAACAAATAGTTTTAGTTGTAATATTTTTGACACTATCATCTGTTATTTGTATCAATAAACATGTTTTAAGCTTTGCAAATTTGTGTTGTTTATGCGTTGCTAAGTCATTAGGAGGCGTGTAGGTAATTAGGGGGATTAAGGCAATACGAATTTGCATAACTAAGTGTATCTCGATGGATAGATGCGACTATTTTTAACGCAGGTGTATACCTTAAAATCAGGCGCGTGGCTTTGCGGGTGCATGCATATATTAACGTACAACATATTTGTACACTAATCAGGCGGGTGGATCGCGCGGGCGGAAAGAGCGGGCTTTGCCGGCAAAAATTTACACAATATTTTAGTTTTTAAATTTATTTCTTCAAAACGTTTTACAAAATTTAGTACGGTCTACTTCTAAGAGCGTAACGTCTAGGTGTTTTTGTTATTTTTAAAGAGTTCTCATATTCTTGTCTATCTTCTGGAGATAACTTTGCAACGTCTTCATCCTTCATTGGAATATATTTCGGCCTCTCGCGAAGTAATCTTTGTTCGTAACCTTCTCTTTGTTCAGGGGTCATCATTGCCAAATCTTGGGGCCTCCAATCTGTAGAGTCTACCCAATTGTGGAAAAAGTTGTGCTTGAGTTTTGGCCGTTCCTCTTCTGTTGGTGGTGGTGTAAAGAAGTTAGGTTTAGGGGTAGCAGGCACTGGTGGTGCTATCTCAACAAATTCATTGGGTTGTGGTATTTCTGCAGGCACTAGTGGAGTTGTCTGAACAGGAGCTTGAGTCGGAACATCCATCTTATTTTTGAATGTCAAAAACCGATTTAGTTGATCAGAGTATAATTTGCTTTTTTCCACTGCGCTAAGCTGTGGTGCATCCATGATTTCTTTCATTCTCTGTTCGGCATCATACATTGCGTTTGCAAGTGGTGGTTGACGATACGACTGTTTGTGTAAAAACTTTGCAATCTCGCCGGGAAGTACGTTTGTCTTGAGTCGATCTTGGTCACTTGTTGTCGGCTTTAAATCCAACATCAAATATCCTGAGGCCGGCTCGTAGCATCTTCATAACTCCTCATAAACTCTTGTACTTTGCGGGGATTTATTTGCCTTGCAAGTATAGAAATTTGTTGTTTATCTCTTGGTGACTTGAACAATACGATATAATGCGCGTTTAGACTAATATTTCTCATTTCTTTGCCCTGATGAAATATATTCTGGACAATATAGATGACAGACAAATTTCGATGATGACGTCCTTTCGTAAAAAGATCAGAAATACGTTTATCTTTGCCAGATTGAGCCATAAGGTCGTCCAATACGATCAAATTCCGTTGCGATACGTCCAAGTAATCCGCATTGTCGATGTCTTCGGGGATGCCTTCATTAAACTCGATTCCAGGCATTATCCTCATCATATCAAAATAGGACGGTTGCCATTGACCATAACACCAAATGATACGTTGAGGAAGAGGACTTATAGTCGTTTGAGCATTCTCCAAGAGAGATTTTACCCATACGGTTTTGCCGCTTTGGGTACATCCTGCAACGATGCATGTAAAGGGATGCTGCATGACTGTAACCCCATTCACCGTGAGAGTTTGCTGCCCAAGATTACGAGATCCATATGCATGGACAACCTTCTTGTGGCGAAGGAGATTACTCGCATTTGCAAACGTTTTGCCGCAGATGTCGCATTCATAAGACATGTTTACTTCTCAAGAGTCAGTGTAAAATGATTTAAAGCAAGAGTAAAGAGATGTATTTATCCCGTTGGTTATTGTCGCGTCTATGAAGACTATAGTAAAGACTATGAAAGACTATAGTCCTGATTATGAAAGACTATAGTCCTAACTATGAAAGACTATAGTCCTGACTATGAAAGACTATAGTCCTGACTATGAAAGACTATAGTCCTGACTATGAAAGACTATAGTCTAACTACGAAAGACTATAGTAAAGACTATGAAAGACTATAGTCCTGACTATGAAAGACTATAGTCTGACTATGAAAGACTATAGTCCTAACTATGAAAGACTATAGTACTAACTATGAAAGACTATAGTCCTGACTACGAAGACTATAATAAGGACTATGAAAGACTATAGTCCTGACTATGAAAGACTATAGTCCTAACTATGAAAGACTATAGTCCTGACTATGAAAGACTATAGTCCTAACTATGAAAGACTATAATCCTGACTATGAAAGACTATAGTAAAGACTATGAAAGACTATAGTCATGACTACGAAGACTATAGTAAAGACTATGAAAGACTATAGTCCTAACTATGAAAGACTATAGTAAAGACTATGAAAGACTATAGTAAAGACTATGAAAGACTATAGTAAAGACTATGAAAGACTATAGTCCTGATTATGAAAGACTATAGTAAAGACTATGAAAGACTATAGTAAAGACTATGAAAGACTATAGTAAAGACTATGAAGACTATTGTCTAGACCTAATCTATAGAGGGCGAGCCGATCCTTATATATGTGTTATTTCCAACTAAATCTTCATTCCGTTGCTGACCGCCGAACAGAGATGACTAGCAGTTATATGAAACACAGACCATTTGTAGAACTCTTATGTACTTCTCATCCAACTCAACAGCAAGCTCTTCTTAATTCTACATCAGCTGAGCAAATTCGACGCTTGTGTCATTGTATAGAAAATTTCACATACTCTAAAGAAACAAAGGACAAACTCAGACCTTTCGAACAAGATCTAGCTGATTTAGCAGACAGAGATAGAAATTTTAAGACGAAAAAGGAAATTCTTGTTCAGCGGGGAAGCGGCTTCCTGGGATTGGTACTTGGACCACTTTTAGAAGGCCTTGCAGAATTAATATAAAATAAAAAGTATGAAGGACATCTCCTCAATCCAATCAAGGATAGCGACAAACGATCATCTCCTGAACAGTGGAGACTTGAAGACATTCTCAAATATCTTGACGTTGATGATGAACACGAAGCCGAAGAAATCCTTCATTCTATTTTAACATCTACGGGGATTTTGACTTGGAATGGAAAAGGAGAAATCGTTTACAGAGGACATAATATACGAGGCACTGACATTGTAGACCTTCTGAAATATTGCGTGACGCCTTATCATCCAGATATTCCCGAACCAACTGGATTGAGTATTTTTATAAAAGGTCTTGCAGAATTGGAAATTGATAAAAGCCTAATCTTAAATGGACATGTCCTTTCTGTGTTAGCCCACAAGTGGTCCCGTCAGTATACACGATCTGATGCTGACGCAACTTGTAACAGTTGTAACAAAGATATATACATCTCCCATTTGAGTACGTGCCCCGTATGCACATGGACAGATTTTTATCCGAATTGTAAAAACTGTCGCTGTATGATCTGTGATTTTCAAGTGTCCAAAGGAGATTTTACACATGTAATCGCCAGCTGTCCACATTGTCGCCGAGGTGAAATTATAGATATCAGAACGGATGAAAGGCAGTCCTTTAACCATAAAATAGGCGACCAAAGTGATATTTGATTAGTTGACTGCGTGAAGTTGAACTGAACACATCAACATGCCGAGAGATACACTTGTAGTAGACGAAAAACTACTGAGAGACCATTTCTTGAGACAGCAGCGTGGCGGAAACATCGCTGGGTATCGTGGTGCACGTTTTCAAAGAGGATACGGGATCGGAAGTATTTTCAAGAGCCTTGCGAGATATGCTATCCCTCTGTTCAAACAAGGCGCTAAAGTTGCTGGCAAAAGAGCATTGCAAGCAGCCACAGAAGTCGGTCAAGATGTACTCCAAGGAAAAAATGTAAAAGAATCTGTAAAGACTCACGGAGGTGACGTTTTTAAAGACTTTGCCGAAAAAGGAGCAAAAGCCCTACTACAACATGCAGGGCGCGGAAGCAAGAGAAGGCAGGGCCAACGAAGTAATTTTTCAACTACAAAGAGGTTAAAACTGTGTTCTCATATAACAGTCCCAAGACATACCAAATGGATTACGGAAGATGAAAGCAGCCACGATGATGAAAGCAGCTATGATGAAGAATCTGACAGCGAAACCCCTGAAACAAGTGACGATATATATTAGAAACATAATTTTGTAAAACGTTTTGAAGAAATAAATTTAAAAACTGAAATATTGTGTAAATTTTTGCCGCCAAAGCCCGCTCTTTACGCCCGCGCGATCCGCCCGCCTGATTAGTGTACAAATGTGTTGTACGTTAATATATGCATGCACGCAAGCGTCGCTAATGACTTAGCAACAAATAACAACGTATATAACGATTACATGTTTTTATTGCAAAATATATTACAACTGTTCCAATTCTAACTTATATTCTTGATAAGCTTACTTATGATCATCTTAACAGTATATATGTATGTAGAATATTTGCTAAAATAACGTTAAACAACATGTAAATATTGACCTTAACAACGACGTTGACAACTCGGGATTAGGAACTGTTTAGTTTAAAATATGTCTAAAATATGTTTACAATATGATTTTTGTGACGAATAGATTCCTTATTTACCCTCGTTCGTTTTCGTTCATCATGCGGCAGTCATGTTGTCTTTGACTAGGATGACCGACTTGACAACCATTACAGGATTCCATACAAAGTCCTTCAACTTTTGGCTGCAAAGCGCTCCTGTCTTGTCTAAATCGCTTTCTCTCTTCCCGCACCGATAACCCGCGACGCCCGCGCAATGAATATCCTAATCTACCCGTATTTATCCACACAGTAGAAAAATGCAAATCACTGATAAAAGTTAATCCTTTAATTAGTTTCACCCTAACAACACATAACAACAGCTGTGCTTTAATATAACTTAAATTTATTAACCTTATCCGAGTTTTAGTACTTTAAAAACCTAGCACTAAAATATAGAAATCACTTGACAATTGTATATCATGACCTCTAACTTCTATGTGTTTATATAACTCTGACAGCAACATATTCTCTCGTATATAGACCTCATATGGCAGATCGGGATTTAAATATTAGCTTAATTGTAGATACATAACTCTTTACCGCATGCTATTTCTCAGCGTTTTGACGCTTGATAATATTTATATATTACTTAACAACAAAACATATAGTTGTATACCCCGAATATATAAGTTTTAGATATATGACACTAATGCTATTTCATATAGTATCAGATTTTTTACTCGTCTAGGAGCTAAATTGTATTTGTATTATTTGTATTAAAACTTTATTTAAAGACTCTAGCCCCGTCAACGGTGCGTTGGTTTCCACGGGGGGCGTCTACAATGTTAAAAATTACAAAAGATATAAGGTAAAAGAAGACTATTTACAAATTGGTGTGACCCCAGATGTTATGGTTAGACGGAGTTACAATTTATTTCAAATATATATAGTATTAGAGTTAAGTTTTAAATGGTTTTTGAACAGGTGCATTGATTCTGCCAGTTTCGTATCGATAGAGAGACTATTCCATAGCTTAGCCCCACTGTATTTAAAACTCTTTTTTAGGAATTCTCTTTTAGGCTTAGGAAGAGCCAAATCTGTATGACTATTTCTAAGATCATAATTTGTTTGCATATGATTGCGTCTTATCAAGGATTCTTTCAACGTAGGTCCTACGTAATCCTTCAAGACTTTAAACATTAATATTGCTTTGGTTGTACGTCGTCTTGTCTCTAAATTTTCCCAAGCAAGAGATTGAAGAACATCAGCAGATCTAATCTCATAACTTGCACCGACAATGATTCAGGCTGCGCGATTTTGAAATTTTTGGAGTTTATTTTTCAAATTTTGATCACAGACGCCCCAAATGGGAGAACAATAATCAAAATACGGCTGAATCAGAGCTCGATAAATTGTTTGAAGTGTGGTTATTGGAACAAAGGGTTTAATACGTCTCAAAGTACCCAGGCCTGCTCCAACCTTTATGCAAATCGCCTGAATATGTGAATTCCAGTTAAGATTTTCGTCTAAATCGAGACCAAGACATGTGAAAGAGTGAACTCTGGGGATGCGTTGGTTATTTAACATCACTGGATGATCAAAAGTTGTGGAATTAATATGATGTTTAGAGCCAATGAACATTATTTTGGTCTTAGTTGGGTGGTGTTGAAATTTATTTCTAGAAAGCCAATCACCGATTCTACTCAGATCGTGATTAAGGTTTTCGGTTAATTCAATCAAACTGTTAGAGCTGCAGCAAATTTGGGTATCGTCAGCATATAAATAAGGAGTAGTTTTTTGAAGGCATTCGGGGAGGTCATTGATATAGAGTAAGAATAACAGTGGACCTAAAATAGATCCCTGCGGAACCCCAGAAACAATCCTTTTTGACGATGACATTGAATTATTAACAATACAGACTTGCTCCCTATTATTTAAGTAAGACTCAAACCATCTTAACTCAATATCCGATATACTGAATTGATCTTTTAATTTATGAAGCAGAATATTATGATCAATTGAGTCGAAGGCTTTACGAATGTCAAGAAAAACAATGCCGCTCAATTGACCATTATCCATATTTTCATAAAGAGTATCGCAAAACAGCAAAATGCTAGAGCTGTACTTATAAAACTCCAGACAACAACATATTCTCTTGTATATAGCCCTAACTATTGTGTCGCACACGAGGAGGGACGCTAAAAAATGCGTAGTCAGCAAGTTTCGCCCGATCGTGTTTAAGCTCGCCCGCGTGACGTCATTGCATATAATTATGACGTATGTTAATTAATGAGTGACGTCATTACTCCTCCTCAATTGTACGAGTATTAATTATAAATGAGGTGGGGGACACCCACCACCTCAAAACTCCACCACCTCACACTCCACCACCTCACACCACCTCATCCACCACCTCAAAAATGGGGGTTGAACGGTACCTATATTACTACTTGCACTCGTGAGTTTTTCAAAGACCTCAAATAGCACTCGTCCTTCGGACTCGTGCTAATTTGAGGTCTTTGAAAAACTCGCTCGTGCATGTTATATATCCAAATTGCACTCGAAACCATGCTATAACCTATACTTAGCTTCGCTACTGTTTTTTTCGTTTCTTTCGCGAATCATATTTTGTTTGTCTCCTGAAATTCGCCAATCCTTTGAGATCAGTAGAAAGTCCACTCACGCGATTGCGATTATTATATATAGATTTAGAAAAGACGACGCGTCCTCTAAAGGCTCTTTTCTACTCATTGCAAAAACAGCTTGCAGCGAGCTTGCGAACACTCCCAGCGAAATTAAATAATTTGAACAATATTTTCTGATCGCGCGAACAAAGAAGACCAGTAGCCAATGGAATTCGTTGATAATAACACATCATTGAAAATATTCGTTGAAAATATCATCGGGCGAACCCAAAAACGTTTTACATACTTGAGACCTACGTCGTCTTAAATGAGGTAAGAGCAAAAGGCGCCAATTTAATTTAAAGCAGCCGCGATTTTGTAAACACGTCAATTAGTTACGCGAGATGATGAAGTATGCCGTATATTTCGGTAGTTGCAAGGACTTGAGTTCTGTCGTGTATATCAGTTGCTATAGCGTTGCCGAGAATAGCATTTCAAATTTGAAACCAATCGCCATCGGTTCGACCTTTGTTGCATTATTTGGAATAAGTACAAACGCTGCAGGTATTATTTACGAGCTAAATGCTTTAGTTTGTAGCCTATTCAATTAAGTTTGTCCACTGTTCAGTATAAATATGGCATTGCATCAGTGTTTGTATTGGTAAAATTTAATACTGTTTAAGATAGTTTTTCACGCTGGAAAGAGTTTTTTGGCTTGTCCTACTTTTTTGCACTGTTGTGACAGAGCAACTAAAATTCATTGAGTTTTTACTGCTTTTAAGTGCTTTTATTCTTCTATCTTCGCAAGTTTTCCTG
Organism: Paramuricea clavata; assembly: GCA_902702795.2. Taxonomy (NCBI): domain Eukaryota; kingdom Metazoa; phylum Cnidaria; class Anthozoa; order Malacalcyonacea; family Plexauridae; genus Paramuricea; species Paramuricea clavata. The sequence continues at coordinate 9,128 of CACRXK020012492.1, forward strand.
ATTTCAAACTCTTGTTATTAAAACTTCAGTTTAGTTTGTTCGAAAATATTTGTTTTGGTGAAGAATACTAGCGGTATTGAAGTGGTTATTGACAATGCTGCCAGTTTTGTTGATTTCATTATGGCGACGAAAGTATTTGTCAAAAATCAAAACGTCCGAAATTTACCGAAATATAAGAAAAATAACCTTGTCAATAAAAAAATATTTCACTAGAATCATTAAACAATACATGGGGAACAACATGGGATGATTTTTATTATGCATACTCTCATATCTTTCAAAAGAAGCATAAATCTGTGACGTTCTAGAGAGGACATGAAAATTGTATTTTCACGTCGCGAAATCGTTTAAGACGACGTTGCAAACCAGAAGCTGACGACAGTTGGCGCCGTATGACGACATCCTCGTCGTCTTTGAGCTCGCGTCGTCTTTTCTAAATCTGTCTTTAGACTTCGCTAATAGTTTCCTTTTTCCCTGCGGGTGTAAATAGCGGAGCGGAATTAATACACTCGCACGGAAACGTCATTGTCATACTGTATTTTATATTTATGGGTGCAATTTAAACACTGAATGTTGGAAAAGCAACGTCACATAATTTCGTGAGATCATTTCAGTTTCTATTTTTTCTTGTATGTACAAGATTTTTCCATTTCAAATATCAACCCTCTGTATATTTCAAGGGACCAAACGTTGTTGCTTTGTATGGGCGTGAAGTAGAAGAATGTGACGAACTCAGTTTTGAAGAGGTTTGTGCTCTGCATTTATTACACTTTCTGTATATAAACTGCATTGTATTATTAAATTTGTATAAAAATACTGTATTTTAAATTATTGTTATAAATTGTTGAAGCAATAATCCTAATATCATATTGATAAATTATGTTTGTTATTTGCACTGCATGATTATTGTAGACACATAGCTTGCGTAGCAGACGGGTTTTATTGGGAAGGACTTATAATAATAATAATAATAATAATAATAATAATAATAATGGAAACTTTATTGAAATTATATACGTATATATACAATTATAAATCTCACTAATTTAGGTAATTTATAATTGGCTACTTGAACCTACTTAATATTTATATATTAATAATGAGTATCCTTAAATGTTCAGTAATTCCGGATTTGACCAGTCCTTATCTCTGCAACAAAATATATAATATGTTGTCCTAATCGCGATAGAAATAATTTTCCTGATAGCAAAATGTTGGTGTCTTTTATCAAGACCTAGATCATTTAACATATCTAGAAAGGAATGACATTCTTTTGAGAAGACGCCCAAAGAACTAATTGACAAATTGACAAATATTACGGACTTAAATTGTTTCTTTTGCTGTGTAATGAGATCTTCGTATCTTCTTCTTTTCCGATCAACATTTGTTTGTAGATTAGACTCATAGCCAACAGAAAGTTCAAGGATAATAATAATAATAATAATAATAATAATAATAATAATAATAATAATAATAATAATAATAATAATAATAATAATAATAATAACATGGCGCTTGCCCGCGTCAAAGTAAAAGTTGCCTTCGCGTGAAAAATATGGCTTTTATCTTTATTTTTAAATGGAAAAGCATTTACCTTAAACAAGACTAACAAAAAATACACAGTTGAGTGGAATTTTCAAGCTGTTAGCGTTGTATAATGTGATAAAACAAAACCAGGAAAATTTGCCAGTGGAATGTTCGCTATAAACACGTAAGTTAAAACTACAATTGTCTCGAACATTTTTATGTAAATTATTAATAAGTAATAGCATGGTTTCTCGTGAAATTTGGATAAACATGCACTCGTGAGTTTTTCATAGACCTCAAAGAGCACTCATCCTTCGGACTCGTGCTATTTTGAGGTCTTTGAAAAACTCACTCGTGCATGTTATATCCAAATTGCACTCGAAACCATGCTATTACCTATACTAATAATACAATGACTAAGCCTACAATGACTAAGAAACATCAATAATAATTGCATGTAATAAACTGGGGAAACGTTCTGTACGTGCTGACTTACTCAATTTAGTCCCTCGTGTCTTAAATTATAACTATGTTCATGTTCATCATGAATGTTATGCCTCAGAATGTTAGCAATAGGGTTATTTGGTTGATCGTCAGACTTCATTTTCTCAACAAACATCTGGCAAGCATTTGATCGGCGACTTGCTAAAGTTTCTAGACAGGACCGCGTCAAAGCATCTTCGTAAGCAAGAGAGGGAAGGATAATCCGTAATGCTCTTTTTTGGACAGACTCGATTAAATTTGTTAAATTTTGTGGTAAGTCCGACCACACATGCAGGTGATGCATATTCAATATAAGATCTAACCAAAGAGCAATGAATTTTAAGAAGATATCATATTGAGTTAATTTAAACCAATTTTCTTTAATTGTCTCCAAGCATAAAAACGGGAATTGGCTTTCTTGAGAATATAATCCACGTGTCTGTTTCAGGTAATATCTTGCGAGATGATAACGCCTAATAACTTGTAACAACAAACTCGTTCAACCGAAGATCCAGAAATATATATATGGAATCTATACACTGCAAGTCATATTTAGGGAATGATGCAACCATTTCCTTTCATTTCTTTGGGTTTAACTTTATCCCACGTAAAACAGCAAAATCAAAAATTACATAGAACATAACATCCAGAAAGGTTTTACTCCTAACGATGCAGGAACTCTTGAACACACTACTCATATGGCGCATATAATCAGCACAGCCCGTATAAAACAAAAATCTGTTGTATTTACGTTGCATGATCTTAAGAATGCTTTCGGTGAACACCATCATAATCTCTTTCACGAAGTCCTTCAGTATCATCACACCCCAGGTCATATAAACAACTAGAATACAAAGTCTTTATACAAACTTCCAAACATCCATTATAATAGAACAGTTCAGTACTCCTTTATCACAATCGGACGTGGCGTTTTACAAGGTGACTGTCTCAGTCCTCTCTTATTCAATATGTCGTTTAACACATTCGTTCAGCACATAACATCTGAGAAATACGCCCAGCTTGGATTTTGGAAATTGAATAAAACTGATATTCCGTGCAACCCTATCCATTGGTTTCAATTCGCAGACGACGCGGCTGTCATCAGCAGCCAAGAAAACCAAAATCAAATTCTGCTCAATCGTTTCACAGTATGGTGTCAATGGGCCAATATGATAATACGTTTTGACAAGTGCTCTTCATTTGGAATTAAAAAACGCTCATCTAAGTCTATCCAGTACCAACCTAAGCTGTTCGTTAATAACAAACTTATACCCCGTATCGAACTCGGAGAATCTTTCCGCTATCTTGGTCGTTGTTTCGATTTCAACATGTCCGATGAAAGACACAAATCCGAATTGTGTGATCTGTTTAATGATATTATATCGAAAATTGATCAATTACCTTTACACCCCCGAAACAAAATTCTTCTATATAGTCGCTACTTACTCTCAAAAATCTCATGGAACTTAACAATAACCGATATATCTAAAACCTGGATTTGTGAAACTTTAGATAACGTTTCTACTAAATATATTCGAAAATGGCTGGAACTTCCAATATCTGCAACCCTTAGCAATGTGTATCTTTACGAAAACAAATTTGGTTTGAATATCATTTTGCTGTCGACGAGATTAATCCAATGCCAAACTGTTTATCGTTTAACTTTAAAATCGTGTACAAACAAAGACATCAACAAATTATGGTCAATAACAAGCACGAACAAGAATATTCAGTATGATATATATATAAAAATACGAAGGATGTACATGTCTTGAAAGCCTTTAGGAATGAAAATTAACAGAGACTACAAAAGTAAACCACCTTATCTCACAATGTTCTTCTCAAGTATCATCACTCAATTCATTATGGTCATCCGTTCAATTCAGACTTCCTAAGAATATGTTTAATTTCACTGTCCGTTATATCAACAACTCCCTCCCTACTCGGAAAAACCTGGTCAAATGGAGTCTGTCATTGTCTGCTGATTGTTCCTTTTGCTCCACTCCGGAGTCACTCATGCATGTCATCTCTGGTTGTAAAGCATATCTAAATGAAGGGCGATTTACGTGGCGGCATAATTCAGTCCTGAACTTCATTGGATCCAGCCTTATGAGTGTCAACCGATCCAAACTCTACGTACATTTGCCTAGCTTTATTACTCGAGCTCCGTCAGTTATCACTGGTGATCAGTTACGTCCAGACCTTCTCTTGGCAATTGAAAATAAAGTTTTATATGTTTTGGAACTGATTGTTGGCTTTGAAACAAATCTTAACTCTAACTCAGACCGAAAACATAAAAAGTACCTGCCGCTTATTTCAGATCAAGAAAGTAATTATGATAAGGTAAAATTTGTTAATGTATCCATAAGCTCGCTAGGCGTTTTTGGTCAATCGACGAACACCTTAACGGATATGCTCAAGGAACTGAAGTTTGATGAACAACAAATTAAATACATTAAAAAGAAAATCATTGCTATTTGTATTCTGACATCATATGTTTTCTGTCAGCGAAACAAAGACTGGACTAGCCCAGAGCTTCTAAAATTTTGAACAATATTAAATTTCCTATATTTGAAAATTTACATAATCCAAATATTTTTCAAGTAGTCATCGATAAACTGTAGACTCTCTGGGCAGATTGTTGAAATTCGCAGAGTCCAAGAGTCGATTCAAGTATGATGCGCAGCAATAATACGAACTCCACACACACCGATCATACACAAACAATAACTTTAATACCAGTTAATTACAATGTTCTGTTGTTGAGATAGCTCGATAGGGATTGAGGTTAATGTTTGATAGGTATTGGTAGATAGATTGGTATATGGAATATGGTTAAGGAATATGGAATGTGGGTTCGAACTATACAATTAGGAAAAGAATTACAGATTACGGCATGCGCGCAAAACTAACGTAAGCATATACATGAATACTGTTTAACATGATACGCGATTGAAGACTAGACTAGACTAGACTAGACTAGACTAGACTAGACTAGACTAGACTAGACTAGACTAGACTAGACTAGACTAGACTAGACTAGACTAGACTAGACTAGACTATTACAACAAGATAAATGTAACTTACTTTGGTCGGCGCACACCAAACTTGAATAAATAATAGATACTTCGCCCGTATAAATTCACAATAGAATGTTTAGCGTTCTCGCTCTGCTTAGTTCATAGTATTGAAATATGAAACCCTAAACTAACAGACCCTAAAAATATGCATGCATTACGTTACCATGGAAATGGCAACATGTCAAATCTTCTAAAGTACGTTTCAAACCTACATAAACTACCTTTATGAGCGAGGTTTATCAATGTAAATATAGTTTTTTGGTATACTATGAAATAAATAAAGTTTCCATTATTATCATTATTATAAAGGTCATCTTCATTAGTATTCTTTATATAATTATTCATCTTAGTTAGTATGATTATATAATTGTTCATCCTAATTAATATTCTTTTGTGGTCGTATTTTAAGCTATTCCAAACACTCGAACTCGCATTTTAAGAGCGGTTGTCTGTAATAGTCAGGTCTGCATTCTGACAAAGTTTGAAAGATTTTGAATTTTTTCATTTTACACGTCTGACCGTCAGACGTTTAAAATGAAAAAATTCAAAATCTTTCAAACATTGTCAGAATGTAGGCCTATATAAAGTATTAATGTTGTGAAAGTTTTATTTCGATCGGATAAATATTGAAGGAGAGAGACGTCGAAATTGGTTTTCCCAGGCCACTTTCGATTTGTAGAGGTCATTTTACGGCATTCCTAAAATCACTCTATTTTGCACGTTAATGTGAATATTTCACAAAACATGATTTCGTTTTATAAATTAGAGATATTTATTGATTAGCAGACGATATTTTACAGATTTTCTTAATGTTTTTTATTTTCGAACCTCTTTATTATAT
>CACRXK020012493.1:0-15057 GCA_902702795.2 Paramuricea clavata
GTTTGAAAAAAAATACATGCAAACAGACTTGTTTAAAAAAAAAATTACAAACAGAACAACAATAAAACTTTAATTTTAAATGTACATCAGACAAAATTGAACTAAATCTTTGGAATATTTCAGAATATAAATATATCAAAATATATAATATATTAATATGCAATTTCTTTCAATATTAACAGTAACTCTTATGTAGTTTTATTATATACTATCAAAATATTTTCTATTGTATTTAATAATTAATTCTCATTCACGCTGCCACTGTCCTCAGTGGCGTAACTACTATGGGCTCGGACTGGGAGAATCCGGGGGCCCCCAACCCCAATGGGCCCGCAAATGGGGGGCCCCAGGCTCAGGCTATAGAGCAAAAACATTGGCCAAGGGCCTCTGATATGTTACAATGGCGTTTTCTGACCATCAGAATTCTGTAAAATCTCTCCCCAAAGTCCGGGAAATGGTATTTCAGAGAATTTAGATTCAAAAATTTTCCGGGTGAGCATGCTCTGGACCCCTAGAAAACTTGTCCATATATGGTGCTTAAAGATATAATTTTGCAGTGTGTATTAAAGGGATATTTTTTGTCAAGAGAACAGTTTCGTTAACATCTGTATAGTTGTATTGGAAAAAAAATTGCATGCGAGAAGACATATTTAAAAAAAACATGCATACACAGCTGACAACCTGGAAAAAAAATGCAAACAAAAAAAATTTACCCCCCCCCCCATCACTTTTCTAATGGTCCGTCCCTAAGCAGTGCTGCTCCACTACAACCTCGCGAAGGTTCGCAATGTTAAATTCTCTTACGCAGAACATCCATTTATCCTCTCCAACGAGTTTTCGAATTTTGTCAGCTCTTCTCTGTATGTACTGTTTCCACGGTTTATCGTTTTTGTATCCAACAAGGTACGGTAAACGAGTCAGTCCACATGAATATCTTCGGATTTACTAATCGAGACAAAAGGATCTTGCTGATCGAGCTAACCAATTGAGCAAGCATAGTAGCTCCTACAAGTTCCAACCTAGGAATAGACTGCTTTCGTATCGGAGCGACTCTAGTCTTGGATGCTATGATGTTGGTTTCAACATAATGGTCTTCATACTCTGTTCGCAAATAAACTACCGCTGCGTATGCCTTACGCACACTTAACCCATTGATTTGCTGGCTCGTTATTGATACATTAAAACGACTGAAGTAGCATCTTGGCACTTCAATTGAATTGATTGACTCTAATCCTTGTAACAGTGAGTTCCAACATGCTAATGATTTTTCATCGAGTTTCTCATCCCAATCTACGCGATCACAACAAAGCAACTGGAAAAAGATCTTAAGACTGACTGCAAATGGACTAAATGCATATTATAATTATTAATGTTTCGTTAGAACTTCCAACATATGGAACACGCTAATAGACGCAATAGACCTTCATACGGACAGTCTCGCTGTATTTAAATCATGTTTACTCAATTATTATTTTACCTCTGTTGACATTACTTATAATCCTGAAAATCCGCGAACATTTAGATCTTTATGCTTGAAATGCAACTGTGTTCGTAGTTTAGCGTCTCCAATATCTTGCTGTTATTGAAAATTTCAGCACAGCTAGCTACATGGCAACTGCTCGTGCTATGCTTATAGTCGGTAGCATGCATTGATTTGTTCAATTTCTCTTCAGCTAGTGCATGTTATTATCATAGCATGATCAGTTGCCGTAGCTAGCTAAATATATAGTTGTACAAATGCATGAAGTTAGTTGTTAGTTTTTTTGCTATTTGATGTTAACGTATTGTCCTTGGGTTCGCAGTAATTGGCTAATCGCTGTTGCGAATACCCTGCCATATAGTCTAGTTAATTCGTTAAATTATTACTTTGTAATAACTGTTAATACTATCTGGCAAAGTTAATAAATTAAATATTCCAATTGGGTCAAAAATCTTTGCTGAAGCCTTCAATACAGATCTCTTTGTACGGGGGTAGTTTTTTGGTACATTCAACCAGTTCCTTTACACCGAATTGGAATTTGTCAGTCTTAACGTTCCAGTTAGATCCTAATATATTGACAGGCGTAATTTCCTTGCTATGTTGTTTTGAATCAATCTCTCTCTCTCACTTTCGAAAACTGAACTTGATGTCGTCCGTGTTCCGCTTGACAATGTATCTTTCTCAATTCAATCTTGTAAAGCCGTGAAATTCGAATTCCATTTACGCAAAACAAATCCACCTTTCTTCATTACCTCTTGAGATTTATCGTAAATGTCCAATGCTTCTTGACAGCTGGGGTACAACAGCACCTTCTTCGTCATGTTGTGATAAATGATTTTGTATCACTGTGGACAAAATTGCTGGACTCGGTATAAAGCCGAATACAAGGCGTCGGAATTGGAATCTTTTAATTAATAGTGGGATTGTCCTTTCGAATGTCATCGAACAAAAGGAATCTAAGCATACAACGATCGGATGGACTAATCTGCACCTGATGAAAGGCCTTTTCAATATCAGAAACAAGCCCCACTGGATAACTTCTGAATTTTATTATTGTATCAAATAAAGGCGGTATAAGGTTGGGACCCTTTTTTAAGCATTCAGTTATGGATGGACTGTCTATATCTGGTCTTGCTGATCCATCGAAAACCACTCGTAGCTTCGTAGTCTCTCACTCTCGGACTTCAACACCCCATGATATGGTAAGTAATATCCTTCGTTGTCGTCTTCTTGTGGTACTGATTCAATGATACCACTGTCTATTTGCTGGTGAATGACTTGTTTCAGTTGTCGCAATCTGTTGATACACATACCATATCCTGTTGACTTTGGAAAACATTCCTGTTTCCAAAGCAGATTAACTTCATATCTTCCTTCACCTTTATCAAAATGTATCTCGGGTAGAAATTCCGTCGGCTGGGTTTCACTAAACGTATCATTCTTGATACCAATCGATTCGGTATCCCAGAATCTTTGAAGACTATCCGTCAGGTTATCATCTCGTTTGATGCTGCCGGGCAATAGATTATGTTGCAGGTTCTTCTCGTCAATTACTAAGTGCGATAATGTTGCATTGTTATTTTTTCCAGTGTCTCTCGATGGCCCAGAGAGAACCCATCCAAATTTACTGTTAACAGCCACTGGACCACCTTCTCCTCTTACAATTTCCCCAATTACAATGATTTCATCATGACTGTTCTCAGCGAGAGAGGAATCAGCAAGATCCAATCCCCTCAAATGTGGATATTTATCAAGCTTGGTAGGTATAGGTGAACAGATTTTCTCGAAACAAAGAGCTGAAACTTCGATACATTTGCCTTGTTTGCCTTTCAGGTTTAAAGTAACAACATCACACATTTCTGTTTTGTGAATTTATATATCCTACCCGAATGCGTTCAAGTTAAGCGTTTCTTTCTTTACTGGTTGGAGGCCAAGTCGTTTCTTCAGATGATTGGTTGCGTCTGTCTAAACACTCGAACAGGAATAGCTCTGTTGCTGTGTTAAGAATAAGCATAATTATGTCGTGGCAGTTTGCAAAAACACCTTTGATGAGCCGTTGGACGTAGTAGTTGAGGTTCTTTGTTTCTTTTTTCTCCTCTTTCGCTTCTGGTTTTGTTGTTTCTTCAGGATTGTTCTTTCGAAGTGTTTTGGTAGCTTTAGTGCCAATACATTGATGGTGTTTGCCATTGCACCAACGACAGAGTGTGTCATTTTCACATTCATGTGCACAATGATCACCTTGCAAACATAAATAGCAACGTTTCTGATCTCTTAAAATGTCCTTTCGATCCTCCACGCCTTTGACATGTTCGCTCGACGCTGAGTAATGATATTGTCCACAAATAGACACATTTTATCTTTCGCTCATTTTTCCCATCTTTAACGAATAGGCTTGCCGCAGATGAACTGTAATTCCGCTGTCGATTTGGTTTCCATACTTGCGAATGTCATTAAAACCAGACTTGTTTTTCCGAACACACACACTGATCTCACGTGCTTCCAGTTCATTTGAATAATTTTCAGAATATCATCAGTTTTCCAAAGTTCATTGGTAGTTTTTCTTGCAACATGGATTCGTAACTTAGGTGTTAGCTTTGACATATGACTGGCATAAGAAGACTATCCCAAAATAATTCTGTGTTTGAATAATTAGACCATATAGGCTTAGTACAAAAAGATTATTTTAATAACTACGTTTCGGAGTATAACTCAAATTAATTAACTCATCTTTGTCTCAACAATTTGTGAGGAGAGTCGACATCAGTGGACGTTGCAAGAGGAACTCAAGTTCTTTAAACATCTCCTTTTTCAGGAGTGCAACTGGCCAACGGACATTCTATTACCGTGCTGTCTCCTTATGGAACGAACTTCCTAAATGTAGGTTAACATTTTTAAAGATAAATTACGTAAATATCTTTTAGGAAATCATTCATAGTAGCATTTGGCCTTTAACAATTTTTACATCCATACAGTACCAGTAATTAGTTAGTTAGAATTTCATGTTAGTATATCTTATAATTTTTTGTAAATGTTAATTGGCTCCGAAAAGCCCCGTTGGGGAGAGTTCATTAAATTATTGTATTGTATTGTAGTATTGTATTGTATTAATTATTATAATAATGTCTAATTATTAATTAATTATTATTTGTCTAATTATTCAAACACAGAATTACTAAAATGCGGCTTAGAGAAAGTTCCGTCATACAAGATTATCCCAAAACATTTGAAATAATGTAATATCTCTTCTAAACCAGGGTAATGTTAACTTTGGAAGCTTTGTTTTCGCACCATAATCTATGACGTAATTTCCACTTGATTGACTACTGGGTGCTGGATTATCTTGGGTTGAATTGACATTGTCCTGTTCGTTTAAAGGATTAGTGTCAGGGTCATGCATTGCGGGCTTTTGTTATTGTTTACATTTTACTCAAATATAACAAATAGCGATGAATCAGACAAAAAGAGCAAGGATTATAAAAGGATGGTTTAAATATATGACGGATTATAAAAACTTTCCAGATCATTTAATCTATTCGTCCCGAAGAATGGCCGCCAGCAGGAGTTTGAGCCCGCGAATTCCTGGTGTGACACTAATCCTTTAATGTTTCATTATTGACATTAATTTCAGAGGAAATTTCACCTGCCTCTGTTATTTGTACTTGCGGGGTATTTGGACCAGGTTTAGATATATCGTGAATAGGTACTTTTCCCGTATCGTCGATCTTGTTCGCAAAAAACTTGGATATTTGTCTTTTAACATCAAGAACTCGTGAATTTAATTCCTCGGATATTTCAATCTCGTTTTCTATTTCTTTAACTTCGCACAACTGTAAGATTTCTTCGTCGAATTCCTTTACTACTTGTAATTTTTCCTCAAGAAGATCGTGTTTAAACGATCCTTCGTATTTTCGTTAATATTTTCTCCAGTTGCCAATAATTCCTTCGCTTCGTTACTGTATTTCGTTATAACTGTTCTGTTCCCACGACGGGTAGCCTTTTTCCTTTCTAATTGATCGGTCATACCGCTAAAACATAACTTTTTCGATAAACTAAAGACGCGTTGCCGTGACGTTGGGCGCCATGTTTTGAAACTTGTCTATATTTTTAATATTATTACATGAAGTATTACGATAACAAATAAATTTAAAAGTAGTGTTGCTTAATCTGTCACAGGATTCCTTCTGACGAATCATGTGAAAGAGTGGAGTTTCAAATGCGTAAACAACCCCAGTCAATCACGCACCACACATTTACAGTAGGTAACAAACGCGTGAAGACAGTTCTGAATTAATAATTTCGAGTTTGATGGCAATGATCTCTAAGCGATCTGCAGATACGTTAGGAATTGTCTTTCCAGTAGGAAATCTACTGTAGGCAATATATCTGGCAATGTTATGAGTGCACCGCCTCTGCGTTGGTTAATATAACCGTCCGATCTTTGCTTATGCATGCGTTAGCACAGTTGGTTAGAATTTCATTGTTTTAACCAAATCGTCAAAATGCCTTAAAGTTCACATGACACGACATGTTCTTCCTAATTATAATGCAACACTTGAAAGTACCTAACTGTCATCATGTTAATTAATGTACTGTAAGTTAAAATAGCTGGTAAAAGTGTGGGTTTCGAGTCAAATTACGGAGCATAAAATTTGTTTTCGCATCTGTTGCACACCGCAGACTTACACGAAATTAATATACGATATAAATTCATCAATACACCAGTCCTCTTAATAGCGCTAAAAACAAACTCTTAACCAAAAAGGCTTCGTGGCGATCTTAATTTGCAATTCGTGCAAGAATATAAATAATGTACTTATTATTATTAAAACGAATTATTATACAGGATAAAACACTTCAGCAAAAGAGTATCAACGCGTGTCCTGTAAAGTTCATAAAAATATAACTATAACTGTATACTATTTAAAATAAGTTACAATATAGGATATTAAAATGGCTTCAAAAGTTAAAAAGTACATTTAAAATAATCTTCTAAAAGTTTAAGAAAGTTCTGGTGTTTTCCGTTTTTCAGCTGGCAGGTCGTTGTAGACTTTTGCACCCATGAAAAAGGATGACTTCCGCGCACATTCTGCAGTTCTTATTTTTGGGAAGCGTAGCAGACAATCATTATTTCTCGTTTTCTTCTGATGATTATTGATGGTAAAATAATCATGGAAAAGCGAACTTATGTCCTTAACAAGGCATTTTCGTACGATTTCACAAGCTCTCTTACGATTACATAGAGAATAATACATGGGTGCGCGGGAATACCAGATTTATTTCGAGTGTTGAACATGATATCTCACGAGTGAGCGCAGCGAACGAGTGCGATATCATGTTCAACACGAGAAATAAATCTGGTATTTCCAAGCAACCATGTAACCATGTAACCAAGCAACAAATGATATTTTCACACGTAAAAATATCGTATTTTTTACGTGTGTTTGAATACGATTTTTCTCAGTGGCCAAAAACTCTATATAACACTTATGTTTATATAATAAATTGAATTACCGAGGGGAGGTCTGTAAGAATACTGTTGCCAGGAGATACAATTTTTACAGCACGGTCGTGGAAATCAGCCGAGTCGGGCTTAATTTGAGTTGTAGCATACCACAGTATGTGAAAGTGGGTGAAATCATGGATTGGTATATTGCTTTAGCAGATTTTAAGTTAAGACAGCCTCTTAACTTTGCAAGCAATCTCAGCCTACCAGACGCACGTTTAAAGTTTTTCTCGAAATGAGAATTCAGATTTAAACTGCTATTCACTTCCATCCCAAGGTATTTACATTCTTTGGTCTTGGATATTGTTTCACCTGGGTAACAGACAGCAAATGAGTCGTTCAAATTCACTAATTTTTTTTGCAGTTCCAAATAAAAGAGATTCAGTCTTCGTTTTCATCCAGCCAATCAGGAACAGCATCAATGTCCTTATTGAGATTTGTTTGGATGTTACGAACTTACCAAACATACATTAAGTATAATTTATACATTTTCAAAAACACCAGAAAGAAAAACAAAGACCACTAAAGACTCGCTATTTACATTACTTTACACATACCTTTAAGTCAGTAGAGATAGAGTGACCAATCAGAATTCTATCTTTGATTAACGAAGCAACATCTTTTTGAACATCAGTAAATTCTGGAGCTGTGAAAACAGACAATTCAAATTTAAATCAAGATCTTCTAAGTTTTACACGCATTCATACGAAGGAATAGACGTACAATCATGCACACATAACCCCATAAGCCAGAATCCACCTTTACTTTGATGAGTAATATGACCCTGCCACGTGAGCAAATTTGCAAATTTTCGGACATTTTTTGTATTCCGCTAGTAAAAATATATACACCGTGGGCGCACTAAAAAGGCAGAAAATCATAAAAGACATTGTCAACGCCATCTAGCGAATGACAATCATGTTTGGTCATATCGACAAAAAAATTAGCATATGATTTATCACGTCAGACGTACAGACATTATAATATTCTGCGCCGTAAATATTCAAATGGCAAAGAGATATGCTTTACATGTATTTGACTCACAATGTGAATGTCCAGCAATGTTATAAGAGTGGCACAACAACGGTGTTGTTTTATGGCTTGCAAAAGAAATTGAAGGAAAAGAGGGAAATTATCTGGATGAACCCATGCTGTCGGTGCGACAAGTTTATAAACAGCTAGCTACATTTGCGCGTTTCATTTTATCGGTAAATACGGACTAAGAGCAGCAAATTATGAATCCACGATCCTGTACTTGCTACAGCCAACTCAGATGAAGTCATTCATTCATTCATTCATTCATTCATTCATTCATTCATTCAACGTGGATCATCAAAGACAGCCTCAACAACCGTTGGAAGGCTGGTTTCCATGAGGGGCGTGAAATTACCTATTTACATATAGAGAAGATAGCAAGAACAAACATAGGTTACTGCCAGACAATGGGCAACTTGCGTCTATATATACCAAATTGCCGAATTTCTGTCCTTTCCAGTTGAACTTTTAACATTTACAAAGCTACAATCGACACTGTTCCGTTATTCTCCTTCGACCTTGTTTGATATTGAGATGTGTTAAAACACATCTCTTTGCGATTTGAATATTTGTCGAGTAAGCACGAGCATGAAACACTGACAACGTCTAAATTACTTCCCATACGAAAACTCAGATTCGTTCTTTCTTGTATGTTTATTTCCCTTTTTAGTTCGCGCACTTCGGCACTTGTATATACTTTTACAGTACGCCACAAAAGTTGTCTGAAAATGTGCAAGTTTGCTTACCTGGCAGTGTCATATTATCCGTCGCAGTAAAGGTGGATTATATTGGACAAATTTCGAGTCACTTTTCTCTGTGGACTATGCTATAGAAAGATGATGCAATTTACATCATACGGCATACGCTTTAGCATCCGTTAGCACGATTAAACCCTCTCGTACACGTCATGTTGCTTGTACATAGGTCGTTCTCATCCCGCGCGGGCAAAGCGCCCGTCACCAAAAACGGCCATGAAACCTAATGAATAATATAATGGACTGAACTATGCATGTTCCTTATTCAATTCTGAACAAATCAAGTTGTCCGTCTTAGTCCGTGTGTCGTGACCTCGAAAAGTGCCTAGAAAACGATTTTCATTCAGCATGTCTTAGATCTGAAATATTTTTACGGGAACTAACACTTTCGAACACGATGAGTCCAAATCCGAAAAGTTCCCGCTCCGTAGACCCACAGTTTTCTCACAAACTGCTATTTTATCTTCACTAATTTCACAGCAAGTTTTTTCATTGTTCAACACACGCGATACACGATGACGATACACGATTATGTCACTCAAAAGGACCAATTTCTATTAACCATTCTGCCTTTTAACAAAAGATCGGTGTTGCTCGAATTATTTTGAGTTATGTTATATAATTCGTGTTGGACTTTCGAATACGACGCCATATTGATTGCATTAACTCGCAGAGGCTTCCTTTATTTAGCTCTTCCCATCACTCCTTGCGCGCTCACTTTTCCCTCACTAGAAACTTCATGTAAACCTCTGTGGAGGAGAGAGGCTCATGCACACATTTCTCCACTTCGTCGTAGGTTTACAGAGCAGAATTTATACTTTGGGACTGATCTTTATCTTTGATGTGAACATTTATTCTTATAGTTTAAGGTTATTTAAGATTGATCCTGCCGTAAGTCTTCTACCAGAAACCAATCGGCAATATTTGATTTTAGCGTTGTTTTTGCTGTTACGTTGGCTTCGCGTTACTTTTGTTTTAAATACTTTGATCACGTTAAAAGAGTTATTTTCCAGGCCAGTGACATAGCCAAAAGACTTAGCATAAACTTCCTTGCGATTCTATAGAGATATCGCTAGAACTGAGGATTTTAAAAGCTGTTATCTGTGCCTGCTCAAAGTTGTAGACAAGCTATGTTGCATGTTTACGTCCAACACGCATAAGATTAAATAACTCAAAATCAAAATGATTCGAGCAAAACCGGTCTTTTGTTAAAAAGAAGAATGGTTAAGAGAAATTAGTCTTTCTCACGCCGCCATTTTTGGGGGTACTCTTTTGCCAATCCTGCGAGCGTAACACCACGTAAAGGCGACATTTTATAATTTTGTGGGTGTATGATGGTAAATTTACTCTGTAAATAGTTAGTTTGTTCTGAAATATAGCTTTTCACTTTGTTATAATCGTTTACGAAAAATTACAGTACCACAAAAATGGCGGCGTGAGAAAGGCTAATTGGTCCTTTTGAGTGACATAATCGTGTATCGTCGTCGATCCGTGTCGTTGAACAAGATAAAATAGCAGTTTGTGAGAAAACTACGGGTCTACGGAGCGAGAACTTTTCGGATTTGAACTCAACGTGCTTCAAAGTGTTAGTTCCCGTAAAAATATTTCACATCTAAGACATGCTAAATGAAAGTGAACGATATCGGAACGCAGCGGACGGCATATATCCTTTTTGAAATGTATTCTTTCGGAAAATTTTATCTTCAGCAGCTCAATTTTATTTTCGTGAGTGCATGTGAAATGCGGTAATGTGTGGGCCCATAGATCGAAATAGAATGGATTTAACTGCCACTTTAATAATTATTTGTATTTCATATAGTGTGTGAAGTAACTAACCATTTCTTAAATGGAAAGGTCTAATGCCACTGACGTGAGTTCTGTAATCCACAACTCTTTCTTGTGCACCAACATATTTGTCATAAAGAACTTCACAGTCCATGTTTACTATTGAAACCCTCGCCAACATATGTTCTGAAGCTTCTTTACCAACACCGACAAATTCACAGTCCATCGCAACATGCTTTGTAATTCTAGAAAAATGGAGATTTTTGTTAAATACTAGTATATTTGTTCAGCTTAACTATTTCAATAACAGGAATCAGTGAGTGTTTACATCACGTTCGAAGCATTATGGAAGTGAAAACACTAACGCCCGTATTCTAAAAGCTCACTCACACTCACACTCAATGAGTGGAGGTTCAATCTGAGCTTCTCTTGAGTATCAATGCTGTTTTTGAATAGCTGGAGGGTGAACAGTCACATAGTAAGGTACGACACTAGCCCTCCAGCTATTCAAAAACAGCAATGACACTCGAGAGAAGCTCAGATCGAACCTCCACTCATTGAGTGTGAGTGTGAGTGAGCTTTTAGAATACGGGCGTAAGTATCATGTCGACTCTCATTAAAAGTCCCTTTTTTATAAACAATCATCGTCCTAAACGGCCAAAGGCCAGCTGTACGAAAGCCGTATAGCGCTATCCAATGGATAGTTTTCTCTCCAAGGTTTCTAAATTATCCATTTCCTATATCCCAGATTAAACTTAGTATTGACAAATTCAAGTTTCTTTTTATTAACTGTGACTTTTCGTATGTCAGCATAGTTCTATATAATTTCAAACAATTTTACAACGGTTGAAAAATCACTATCCGCGGAGGATAGCGTTTTCCGTTCTTCGTAAAATCGAACGAGAATATTTCCGATGCCATTTATACAAATTTGCTATAAAAAGATTCATAAACGATTCATAAAAAAGATTCATATATAAACCGGCTGAGGGTATTATATATTTCATATAATAATATATAGCATGTATATAATATATGTACGTCAATAACCAATGTTTAATTATATTCGCTTACAAAAACTAATTCATGTATATACAGGCGGATATGCATGCAAGATTAAACAAAGATTAATAGTTTGGCATCAGTATACAAATAATGAATGTTTATGAGTGCAATGGTAAGAATATTTTCATGAGGTGAAAGATGGAATGTTCCATTCAATGAGGCGACAGCCGAGTTGAATGGAACATTCCATCTTTCACCGAATGAAAATATTCTTACCATTGCACGAATAAAAACATTCATTATTTGTTTTATATAATACCAAAATAGACTAATATTAAAAGGTTTACTGTAAGCTGCCGCCATTTTGACGAGTCGTATTTGCATTAAATCCCATTTACTGAGTTTCGAATATCGGGTTAAAATAAACTGCGATCACAGTACGAGAAGCATTTTGACGGATGCGATTTATCGAAAACACAAAGAGTGCAATGGAATAAAACGTTTTGTAGTACAATTGCACTCGCAAGAGTGCAATGGAACGTATTCCATTGCACTCTTGGGAAATGGAATTTTCTATTCAATATCACGTGACCATAAACAGCCAATTAAACGATCAGAATTCAATAAGGTATTATATAAAACGTAATACAGGATGTGTCTATATATTCCTTCATTGTTTAATAATGTATAATTACTGCCTCAACCTCACAACCTAACATGTTATGTTTTGCAACGATTAACGCTAAGATCATTAAGAAATAAGACAGCTGTTTTCGTCGACCACATTTTTGGGCAAAATATTGATGTTTGCGTAGTAACTGAGACTTGGTTGAAGGACAAGAACACAGCAAGTACTGCAGGTATTTGTCAATCAGGATATTCATTTAAATCATTCCCTCGTCAGTCCAATAGGCCAGCCAGGAGGTACAGATAATGTTCAACTCTAGTTTAAATGTCTCCCTTTCTCGTGGTGGGGATATGCAATCCTTTGAATATTCCGAATGGAAGTTCTCTATATCTCATCATTCTATCAAACTAATTGCTGTTTATCGTCCACCGTACTCCGTGGCTCACCACATTCTACCTGGAAAATGTTTTGATGAATTCTCAAACTATTTGGAGGATATTGTTTTGTGCCCAGAAATTTTATTGATACGGCTAACACAAACACGATGAAGTTTAATGAAATGCTTGAAACATTTGGCCTTAAATAACATGTTAGTACTCGAACCTTTGTATATATATATATATATATATATATATATATATATATATATATATATATATATATATATATATATATATATATATATATATATATATATATATTTAGTATACTTTACTCCGATTCCGTTTTCCACTAGATGTATTGTTAGCTTTTCACAATGTATAGTATCGCTTTGAGTATTTTACATAGACTATATGCGTGCTCTATTTAAATGAACAAATTATTATTATTATTATTATTATTATAGATAACTGAAAAGCCAAACTCAGAAGCGAACATACTTATTTCATGTCATGTCATGCACCAATTTCCACCCCACTAAAATCAACTATGTCACTGTACTAAACACCATGTAAATTAACTTTTCATTGGGTAGTTCTGACAGTTAAAACTATTCTCGCTATAGAGGTTCAGTAATGAAGGACCATCCTTAACTTCCCCAGTCCTGTCACAGAAGGAAATCTAGAACACAAACTAACTTTATTAAAAAAAAGAAACAAACTTCGACGTTTCTCGACGAAGAGACGTAGAAGTTTGTTCTGTGTTTCTCAGCAAGTTGAATCCTTCAACAATTACACTATAGTCATAATTTTATTGTGCATCAGTTGTACACAGTTCTTCCTTTAGATCCAATAAAGAGCATTCACTGATGTTTCAGTATTACTACAGAAAAAGTCCAATCAAAGTTTGTAGTACGTGATATATTTTCATTTTAAGCGAAGAGTATGTTAGTGTTCCCGACTTCCCGTATCAGGCAGCTGCAGCCAATAGCCCAATATGATAAAAGTTAAGATTTTAAGTTTTGACTTTAAGTTCGAACATGTTTGACTCATGTGTCACTGTATATGAATTTGTTTTCTTTCCTTCTTCACCCTTGCCAGCCAACTACACAATGGCAAGAGTATTCTTATGTGAACTAATGCAGTCAGTGTAGGCAAACATTTAAAATTCTATAGTCAACATCTATATATCGCATTTCGTTCAAATTTAAATGTTTTTAAAGAAGACTTAATGGTAAGAATGGGATCGGACACTTCCACATATTTTCATGCCTTTAAGGTGGCTCCCTAGGGTTTTATTTCCGGGGGTTACGTTCTTCGTATATATGTAATCTAAAACTCGTGTGACTTCAAAATATGAACGAACGTTGTGTTTTATATGGAACTCTTTTTTGAAACAAAAGTGTGAACTTCGCTTTAGTTGAAAGCATAAAAAGAGTTCTAAAAGCCAGAACAATACTTGGATGTGATGTTTGAAAAGAAGATAACGTAAACTTGTTTTTTTTCAAGCGGTATTCTGGAAGTTTTTTGAACCGCCGTGGCGCCGTACGCGAGGTTCGATCGCGAACATTGGGATATGATATAAAGTTTCCTCAAGAATTTGCAGTGTTTTCTCCACAATCTAGCAGCACTTATGGCAATAAAGATAACTTAAATAATGAGCTTTCTACGGGTGAAATGAGCAGGGCCGAAACTCGAAACATATTACTATAAAAACTGAAATTTGAACGGGCATTTTGCGAAAACATCCGACAATAGTACTAACTCGCACGGGACGAATTTTGACAAACATTTTTCAAATTAATACCAAGAAGTCATAATCAGTAATTGCCTAAATATCTTTGCCAATTTTACATGTATAATCCACGCTTAGTTGACCATTAACCGACACAGTTATAAACAGTATATCAAACATAATTTATATTTTATGATTTCAAAAAAGTCATGCCTTGTTGTTTTATACAAAATGCATGTACACGTCAGTTGTGGTATTAAATTGTTCGCCAAAATCTAGTAAAAATTGCCAAAATTAAACCCAAATTTCTCCCTTTTCCTTCGGTGAAATTTTTTAAAACTTTGCACATATTTTAATATCGGCACAATAAGTGCAATATCCTTTTTTCTTAAAATTAAATCGAAGGGAAAATTCGTAATATTGATTTTTGACGTTTTTTAAATTTTCTAAGAAACGTATCGATTTAATTTTTTAAATTGAGGAAAAAAAATCATTATACAAGTATTATCTTTTATGCAAAGTTTAAAAAAATTTCACCGAAGGGAATTTTTAAAATGACCTGGTAAAGACAAATTTTGAGAGCTTTATTCTAAGCATGCTGTTGCTATGACAACAGATTTTTAACACAAAAGTAGCAATTTCCAATGTATAGGAGAACATTGTCAATGTGTCCAATAAATTTCTTCTTCATGTCATGTAAAGTGAAGAAACAGGAGTCGCCTGAATACCATACTGTAGTAAATTAAAAAAC
>CACRXK020012494.1:0-15054 GCA_902702795.2 Paramuricea clavata
GAACTGAAAGAGCATATTGTTTGTGTGGCAATTGATGAGGCACATTGTGTACTACAATGGTAGGTCTATGCTAGATATTTTAATAATTTAATAAATAAATTAGCCAAAGTGCTTTCCCTTGACTACAGAGCCTCATTCTATTGCAAGAGAATTTGGCTAATTGTCATATGTTTATACTAAGTTTTAAAGGATTATTGAAATTATTGAAAATGTGGCGAGATAACCAACGATTGGATAGGGAAAAATTTTTTTACACTTTGGTTCATCACGTTATATAATTAGCCTTGCAAATAAGTAACTTTATACAGTAACCTACTCTGAACTCACTTGATTTATTTTAAACTGTAGTAAATGTTTGACAGGGTGAGGAAAGATATGTCGTCGTGCTCACACTTGATGTCGTGTTTGCTGCATTAGAATGGGATGGCTAAATGAACATGATAACAAACATTTAGATAATTACACCCTCGAAGTCATATAAAGAAACACAAGATGATGAAACTACACAGTAAATACGTTCGGTTATCTCCTCTACAATGTATACTACTTCTTCATATTTTTGGTTTAATGGCGTGAATTGTCTGTAATAAGTTTATGGATTATTCGTCCTAATTTTGTGTTAAAATATTAGTGCAAAAATTATAATAATTAACACACCCAAGGCTGCAAGACCAGGAGTAAAGCACTTTATGACGACCACATTATATTTATATAAAATTAAAGTGTTTGCAGTAAAAGAAAGCTTGTCTATTTTTGCGTATCAAATAGAAATTTATTTAATTACCCTATCTTTTGTCACAATACAATATTTGTCACAATAACTCTTATTTGTTACAGCGATGCAAAATTGCAATTATCGTACGTGTAATTTGACAAGTTTAACTTTCTAGCTATAACAAATAAAGTATTTTTAAACAGTCTCACTCGGACAATATTGGGATATCATACCAGCAATATTTAGTAAACACCGATTTCAGTTAGTATATACATAGTTGCATATTTCTTCGGCAAAAGACTGGTCTTTTTATAATAAAATTTAAATAATGTCGTCGTACCTGTGCTTTGTCGTTGGAAAACTGCAATGATCTGGCTGAAAATCTACAATTTCTTTCGTTAGGTCTCGATGTTTTCGATGGTGGAGATCTAATCGAATTTGGCGAGGATGGTATTGTTTTTCTTTTCCCTCGAGGACTAATATTTTCCTTATAACTTTTAATTTTCTCGACGGCCCTATTCGCATTATTTCGGCAATTTCGACAACAATGGCGAGACAATCCAGGCTTGTCTCGTCTAATAGACAAACCATATGCCTTGAAAAACAGCATCGCTGTTGATGTATAATCATTTTCTGCATTGTAAAGTACATATCTCCTAGCGGGCGGACAGACTCCATTGCATATTCGACATCGAACTTCACCTGACATTTTTTATTTCTCTGAGTTGTTTACGTTTTGCGCGCGCGTTTAACAGGTGTAAGGGTTTTCCCTTCTCCCGGAAGTCAATCGCAACCGTTTTGATTGGACAAGTTGACGCATGCGCATGCAAATTCTTCTGGACCCTTCTTCTCCGCCGCGCCGTGTGGCGAGAATAGGGTCTGGGACTGGACTACAGGTAACGATGTAGTACCACAAAATATGATAGGGGACATTTTTTTGGGACACCCTGTAGAGGGACACTCTCAACTGACAAAGTATTTCTGACTTTTCCAGGCCATGTCACCCGCACTGGGTAGGATGGCTTAGTTTTGAAATTTTAACACGAAGAAGTAAGAGTTAATTACCGAGAACAAGATTTCTTAGGGAGATACAACCCAAGGGGTGTGACTCAAGGTACTATTAATATGGTTGAATTGGATAATTTATGCATAATTGACTTAATTTTCAGGCAGAGGTATGAAGTCTCAGACTGCCCTCGATCAAGGTTTCTTTGAAAAAGGAGCAAAATATGACAGTGCATAGTACTTTCGAATATCTAATTCAATAATACAAAAAATACAAATAAAAAAAATACAAAAACCGTAAATACAAAAACCGAATGGCTTCAGTTTAACATATCCATCCATATGCCATTGGTAATTTGGACCTTTGTTCATGCATCTTCTTCTTCTCAGCCGATGTTTCGATCTGCGCTCAACTCCTGCTAGATCACATATTTTAAGTAGCTCTCTCACCGTTTCTGAGGTTTCTCTTCCAACAAGGCAACAACAAGCTGGTAGTCAACTTGCAATCTTTACGTCATTAGTCTATATCCTGCCAGGTCACCACTTTTACTCAAATCTTCATTCATAGCGGGAGATAATGTCTCTTAGATCCGATGTATTTGTCCTTTTTAATTATGCCAAGGTTTTTTACTGATCTCTTCAAATGCGTAAGCTTAAAGTTTCGGATACACGAGCAATATTTTTGCTGCGATGGTTACGCAATGTGTGATAACACAGCATTGCGTTGCCGTCGCACAAGGTGGCTACACCTGCAATATTTCACCTGCAATATATGTCTTCATAACGCTTTTCATTGGCTGGTCAAGAAACGTGTCATTCATCAACCTTGACCTTCCTTGACCACACCTCCCAATTTTCGGCAATCATTGCCGAAAATCAAATGATTTGAAATTTCGGCAACGATTACGCGCAGCTTTGCGTTGCCGTCGCAGAGCATGATACACAAGCAATTTCTTTGTCGCAACGGCAATGCAACGATTTTACCACCATTGCATTGCCATCGCCAGAAAAGTATTGCCCGTGTATCCGTAGCTTAACCGTATTCCATGATGCATTAGAATGAAGAACAATGCTTCTTTATATTTAAAATCCAGCTTGAAGCCATTTAATAAGATCTGATCGCTCCAAATTATCATTTATAAGACTATATCTATGTATGGTGGATGAACACATTCTACCTGAAAAACTACCAGTAAAATCACCACCAAATAAACCACAAGCAAAATTACTCTAAACGACATATATAGTAGTCTTTTTTGAGAATATCATGCAGAGAATGCCATGCAAGAAAACAAAAAAAAGTCGGCCAAAAACTTGACATAAAACTCGGGCAAAAAGTCGGCCAAAATAAATGTAGAGTTTTTCATGATATGATTTTGAAAAATGTAGAAAGCTTTTACGGTAATTAGTGAAAAATGTAATAAATATGAGATTAAACAGATATGAGATAATTTGAATGTTACCTACAGCTTGGGCTCCGCCGTGCACCAAGAGAATTGATACGTATCAAATGCGAAATTTCTGTTTGTTTTTATTACAATCACGGTAATTAATTACAATCACGGTAATTAATCATTTTAAAGAATAATACATAACATAAAGTAAATTTCATTCTGTCAATCCTTATAAATTTGAACCTCGAACGTCAGTTTCTTATCGAGATACATGCATGCCTCGGGAGCGTAACCCTCAGAAAGCATCCCTCGGACCTTACGGCCCTTAATTGGGACGATTTCTTCAGGTCACGCCCCTCGGGTTTTATCTCGTTAAGAAACTTTGTTCTCTGCAATTAAATCTTAGTTAGAAGGCTTAGCGCAATACATATATGAACGTGATATTTCCGACAAATCAGTATATCCTTCTCGGGAAAGTACGTCACTTTGGTTATAAGAGACTTACTTTAATTCATGAAAGAGCCTCATTTTCAGTCTTGATTGTAATGTCGTCTTCTCTTTATTGATTATGTTATTTCGAAAATATGTCATTAATGACAGGGCTAGCGCTTGTTTAAAGCAACTGTCTCAATCATGAAAACGTGCCTCAGTAGCCACGGTGAAGTTCCGCGGAAATTAAAGGGAGTATCAAAAACCTTTTGTCTTATAATAGCATATTGATGCTATATATACTATGTATAGAATCGAATAGTTGCTATATGCACCCTGTAGTTCGATATAAAACAAAGACATCTTTGTTATTAAATTTGCATGTTGTTTAGTTTTCACTTCCCGTGCCATAATTCACTCGAACTTCAACTGTTCAACACAAACATGGTTGACACTTTCAAGCGTCTTTTGTACGACATAAGCAAACGACTTTCTAAGGAAGAAGTTATAGATCTTGTGTACCTTTGTAAGGTTCCACAATCAGCGCAGACGAAAATACAAGATGGGAAAGATCTATTTAAATATTTAGAAGAAACTGGTGTTATTAATGAACAAAAAATTCATACACTTAAAAAAGTGCTATATCTATTACGACCAAAACGTCAAGATCTGTTGGATTTAGTCGACAGAAAATTTCCTGAGGATGATAATCGATCGAATCGTTCAATCTCTATTTGTACGACAAATACAATAAATACCGTAAAAAGCGACACAAGTGGATATTCTTACGTTGCCAATACAAATTAAAGCACATGCTTTCAAGTCAAGCAAGACAAAATGCAGACGGTGGCGATGGTGCACAGCCACAGAAGAAATATTTCATTGTTGACTGTTACTGTATTCAATTTTACGGATGCTCAATAACGAAACCTTTCTGTTGTTGCTACGGGACGACAATCCTCCTGCTTTTCCTGCTTCTGATTTCTGTTCTCTTTTGGTTTTCAGGAAAACCTAAGACTGTGCACACGTACCTCAATGCGAACGAGTATCGTAAGGATATCGGTTTTATCGTTGTAAGTGTGCTATCATTTTTACTCATAATTGTGATATTTCCATACCTGATTCGAAAGCATGGTCCAAAGATATTTACGTGGTGTAATCGAAAAGGTCGTGAGACTCGTGAACGACGACGAAGTCTACGAAATGAACGGCAGCTACTACGCGAAAGTCAAGCGGTGTTAAGCCTGTCTGAACAAAGTTCACGAAATTCTGCTGCGAAATTGAAAGTTGATAATTATCCATCAGATCAGCGTACACACGAAAACTCAGTACTTGATATAGAAGCCCAGAGACCAGGAAACCAGATACAGTCCATATGAATTTTAATAATACTACCTATATATATATAGCGGATGTCAAATCATTGCCGTTGTAATCAGCGAAGCCCACCATGCGTTACTGACGAAAGTAAATTGAGACAAATGCATGCCATATAAAATACTAAGGCTGAACATCGTAAAACAATTTAATCGAACAGCATGTAAAGCTTGAATGTGTTTTATGTTGTATGCAAAGTAAAAATATATCATTTGTTTATTCATTCTTTTATGGCAGTTGCCGAATGGTCACAGTTATTTGATAACTGCGTCTTATATTAAAGCCTTATATTTAATTCGTTCCAGTTACATGTAGTAGAATGACTCTAGAAGCACTACAGGCTTTTCTCTAGTAGGCCTACGTACTCCAGAGGAAACAAAGTAGTAAACGAATAAGTTACAAGGTAAGCAATGGCAGCAGCACATCGCCATATATCCAAACACTTTATCATGCGTGAATATGAATATAAATGATATAGAATTATTAAGCGAACAGCCTAACAACATCGGTCGCGTTGTGCGCGATAAAGTATATATATATATATATATATATATATATATATATATATATATATATATATATATATATATATATATATATATATATATATATATATATATCTATACTCCCGCGCAAAAATTCATATATCAAGTTATAGAAACATTTTTTTTTTAGCTTTTGAACAATCAGCGCCCGTGTTTTTAAAAGGCTATTTAAGATATATATATATATATATATATATATATATATATATATATATATATATATATATCTTAAATAGCCTTTTAAAAACACGGGCGCTGATTGTTCAAAAGCTAAAAAAAAACGTGTTTCTATAACTTGATATATGAATTTTTGCGCGGGAGTTTAAAAGACAAAATGCAAACAATATTTAATTTTGAAAAAAGTTGAAAAATGTCCTGGAACGCCGATTGAACCGTTACAAAAAAGGCAACACTTTGCTAACTTAGAAAGCGAAGACCTAAAGCACAAAGTATAAATTATACAGCACACATTTTATCTGTTTGACTGTTTACCAAGGTAAGATATTTTAATTTTACTTTGACTTTTTAAAAAAATATTTCCTCACGACGTTTTTAATCATGTTTACTATAGTTTTTAATCATGTTTAAACGTTCACTAACTGTTTAAAACAGTGCTTTCTTTGCATGCAAGCGTGTACGTTGTTGAGTGAATTATATACTTTGTAAAGTAAGCCTGTTAATAAGTGCTGTCTGTTGTTTTGACAGCGATGTACTTGTTTTATACTTCGCTAGGGCTATGCTTTTATAATTATTCTTTACACGAATGTATATATTAAGGTGGAATTAATATTTGAATGAAAGCAATTAAAATCAATAAATTTATCTTTTCTATATATATATATATATATTTATATATATATATATTACTACATGAGTTTTGCGAAGCAGAAAAAAGGAAAATATTCGCTTTGAAAAAAATAATAGTACAAGAAAAAACTCTCAAAAAGGTTTGACAGGTTAGCAAAATACATTTATTACATAGAAATTAGTTTAAATACAAGTTTTTTAAAGAATTAATACCGAAACAACAGCGAAATAAACATGTTCATTGAGAATTTAAATTGTTCAGAAAAGTTTGCAACGAAAGACAAATGAATTTGCAGTCAACAAGCACTTACTATACTACCCAACATCTGTATAAGATATCTGAGCTTTTTTGTGAGATATACCGGTTCTAAAACCATTTCTTTCACTTCGTCTTCGAGTTCTAAAACAAAAGTGTTTCAAATTTTCAAAAAACACTCCTAATTAGTATTATTTATATAAAGAATACTAATCAGGCAGTATCTATTGAATTTGTAGTCGTGGTTGAAGCCGTTTAATAAACCCGCAGGTCGTGTTTTATTAGGTCTAAAGTCACTCGCGCTGCACGCTCGTGGCTTTAAACAGGCTAATAAAACACTCCTGCTCGTTTGTTAAACAGTACATAACTGCTCGTCTTTCCATAACTGCGTCTTTTCCATATGTTCCCTAATCCCTGTAATGCACGTGTCCGTGCCCGCATTTCCCAATATACCGGAAGGGTGTATTAGTATATCAGTTGATACTGCTGCATGCGCCGTCGAGTTAATGTCTTCCCATTTTTTGCACTACGTGTCACTACTATACATAGGCTTTCGAACTTTAACAAGGCATTTATTTGAACTGATAATGAACAGGACATTGACCCTCTTCCTAATCGATTAAGCAAAGTGAAAATTGCAGATTGAGGCAACTTTTGGGAACTTACTGGACAAAAACAGAGGTATAAACTGACATGTGTAA
Source organism: Paramuricea clavata (assembly GCA_902702795.2). Lineage (NCBI taxonomy): Eukaryota > Metazoa > Cnidaria > Anthozoa > Malacalcyonacea > Plexauridae > Paramuricea > Paramuricea clavata. The sequence goes on from CACRXK020012494.1 coordinate 7,230, forward strand.
ATCTACTTACAAATATAGATGGGACACAGATTCTTTTGAAAAACAACACAACAAAGCATTCACTCAAATGTTTGATATATTCTCGCCCACGCCTAAGAGCCGGAAACCACGGCTGCTGCACCCACATTCACTTCTTTCAGTAAATTTTGCGTAATTGCTAACAAGTTTAAGTACCTAAACAGCGAGCTGAATACACAATCGAATGATCGATTTGAAAACTTGTCGATATAATTATCGATCCAAACAAAGTTGTTGTTCTTTAGACTACACTGGGCAGGGATGCTGGAAGTTCCTGATGGCAAAGGGGTGCGATTTGTTATCAAAATGGCATACCTTTTAACAAAAGGGCGCAAACAAAAATCACCCTTTAGGGTACTTACAGACACAAGGGATTTCAAATGAATCAACCTTCCATTGATTTCAAACATGAAACTGAGGCACGCGGAATTCATAGAAAATATTTTGTGTTCCTTGACTTTTACTTAAGAAAGGTTAGTGTGGAAATTAGCTTATTCGAAACAAGTATAGAGCCATTAACAGTAGTTTTTACATACTATGAAACTAAATCGTTCATGCTATTCGACGTGTTAGAACAGTTCCGGCTTGTTCTAACAACTTCCGCTTCTTTGATGAAATCGTCTTTATTTAGCCGGTTTGGTGAAGGATCAGAATTAAACGTTATGCCAACGGAGATTATTTGGCAACATTGCCAAATTTCATCAACCCGCATTAAAATAACATTTGATCGTTGGTTGTCATCAAAACAATACAGCAAAAAACATATCGTTGGTTGTCATCAAAACAATACAGCATAAAACAATTACTTTATGGTTTCCGTGTTTGGATGGCCTGATCCAAACACTTGGGAATGTTACTCGAGTTAAGAAAAGCGCGCAAAATCACTAGCCTTCGGCTCGTGTTTCGCGCGCTTTTCTTAACTCTCCCAACATTCCCGCGTGGTTGGATCAGGCCATCTAAGCACGGAAACCATAAAGTAATTGTATAATAAAAGTGTTCGAAAATCTATTAGTCAGTTTAATATATGGGAGCTCATAAGTTCCCTGGCATCTTAGATAGTAATTTAATTTAGCTATATTAGGTGCATATAAAGGGTTATGAAGTTTATGATCACTGAATGTAATGACCGAGCTAAATAGCTTATCGTAAAGGTTCTGATGTCTGGAAGATAAGGTGCCTAAATTCGGAAATAGTAATGTCATCAACGAACTTCCAGGTCGGTGAATCTCTCGCTTTTAAATCGTTAATTATCAACAAAAAGAGCCGAGGCTGGGAATTTAGTGCCTTGGGGCCGGGCACACGGCACACCGTATAAAAGTCCGTATTGAATGTGACCCCATTCAGAGTAACAATCGTTCGAGATCTTTATTCTTTGATATTTGTCTGCATGTAAGAAAATCTCTAACCAAAGAAAATATTTCATATGGTATGTCTAGACTGCGAAGTTTTTGGAGAAGAATACAGTGGTCAATTAAGTCAAAAGCTTTAGTATATAGTCAAATAACACAATTCTTACCACTGCAGAAGTACCATCCGTAGCTTTTGCCCATTCATGAATCATGGAGACCAGAGCTTGAGGATTTAGGAAAAGCACCAAATTGGTTAGGATCTATTACTTTTAAGATTGCTGGAGCGATCGGATGTACCTCTACACAACAAATTCCTCAGCGACTTTTGAAATTGGTGATGTTAAAGAAATTGGTTGGAGATGCTTATTAATGTTAATAACCGGTTTGAGTTTAGGTATAGGGGTGACATTGGCATACTTCCAGATAGTAGGAAGCTTCGTTTCCTGGTAAGAACTATTTAGTATGGAGCAAACTGGTACGAGTTAAAAGTTCAACATTAAGCCTGTTTTCCACTTCAACCGTATCGTAGCGAAGCGTAGCGTATTTCTTTGTTTCCTGAGCACTAGAGTGGAACTAATGACTTGGAAACAAAAGAAAATGCTACGAAACGTTACGATTGAAGTGGAAAACAGGCTTAATCTCTCAAGAGCCAGTTCGGAATTCCGTCAGGACCGCATGCTTTCCGCGGATTTAAGTTACGGAGAATGTTATAAACCTCTAATTGAGTAATTAAGACCAAAAGATTCGTCCCTCGGGATTTATCTGGCTTAAATCCTTCCGTTCTTGATGTTTAAGGCCCGTTTTATACGTCGAATTTGGTCGCGTCGAATGCAATTAAGACAATAGATAATGAGATGATAAACCTCATTAATTTAATTAAGCTTCATTATCATTGTTTTTATTGCATTCGACGCGACCGAAATTCGACATATAAAACAGGCATAAAGCCGGTTTTCCACTAGCGAATTTGTTCGTGCGAATCTTTTGTATTATGAGCTCTCGGCGGGAACTAATTAGATTTTTAATCAATTCTTTTCAATTTAAACAATAGAAAATTCGCTTCGCGCAAAGAAATTCGCTAGTGGAAAACAGGCTTAACAGTTTACTGAAAGCACGATTGCATGGCGAGGTTTTGTTCCCAAAACAGCTCTTACGCTTGTTGGCGTAGAATCTGGTTGAAAGATGCTTTATTGTGGACGAGTATGCGCATTTTATCATTTAACGTTCCACAAGAGAAAGAGTATATTTTTTAAAAATCCACTGCATGCAGACGTCAGAGCTCTACCTGTCGAACCAGTTTATCCACGGGCGTCGGATGATAGATCCTTGATGGACCTTGGGAATGACTGGTAGTCTCTTTCTCGTCTAGCGTCGTAGCGACATACAGCGTTTATCTTAGATTAGACGAGGAGATTTTAGGTGCTTGAGTTTGTAGTTGCCTCTTAGTCTAGGACCTGTATATGAGTTTGTATGCATTTCATTTAGGGCAGATAATCTCAATAGTTTTAGGGCAAGTTGACCATGACGGTCAACGTTGTAACACTGCCCGAATCCCAATCCGGGACGAAAGTCCGAAACTGACCACACCCAAAAAACGACGCTTTTGCCATAGTGCTATCTACCAAACCATAATAGCTTTGGCTATATTCTGAGGTGCTTATGTGGTTCAGAGATGGTGCTTTTAGGGGTGCATGGTCATTAGTAAGGTGGCTTACAACTTCAGATAAACAGCAGTGGACCTACATTACCTCTTTTCCTAAATCTTTTTGATAGAAACATATAATTGGTACTTATTTAATTATATTATCACTGTTTTGGTGTAAAATAGTTAATATTTTGTCACCCAAATAATAATTTGAAATGTACTTATACCTCCTGCAAATGGACGTATTTGGCCAAATTCTCCACTTTACTCCGCTGTTTATCGCCGATATGCAATTCACAAATATGCAATTCACCTCAAACATGATGGTATCAAGCACATTTCAAACAAGTTTTAACTGGGTTTCAATGCAAGTAGCTGTTTAAACATGGACAAGGTAAAACCTCAACTTTGTCCAAATTCGGCGCTATTTTGTCATCCCGTGTCGGTTGTAAACAATTCGGCCTCGTTATTCTTTCATCCAAGCCATTTCGATTGCACTAATAACAATTTTAACCCTTTGTTAAGGGTATCAAAATAAAAATATTAACAAAAGACACGAAATACAGCATTTTATCACTCGGTAAAATGTTGCTTACGAGTCTTTCAAAACATTCCGTACAAATCTCGCGTGGCAAAGTAACAGGGACGTGACAGGGTGGGGGGAGGTGGAGACTTCAAAATGAAAGCAAAGGCACGCAGTATAATGGTAAAACCAACAATCAACATTTAATTTGTATGACATGTTCATATTAATAATATGTATTTATTTGTCGCTACAAGAAATAAAACAAACGTTTGTACGATTGTATTTAGTTTTTAGTCTATTTCACGCAGCCTTCATCTATCTTCGTGAAAAAATTCACCCCTGTCACGGCCTGTTACTTTGCCACGCGAGATTTGTTTTGAAAGACTCATAAGCAACATCTTACAGCGTGATAAAAAGCTGCATTTCGCATATTTCATCTGTATTTTTATTTTAATACCCTTAACAAAAGGTCAAATTTGTTATTAGTGCAATCGAAATGGCTTGGATGGAAGAATAACGAGGCCGAATTGTTGACAACCAACACGGGATGACAAAATGGCGCCGAATTTGGACAAAGTTGAGGTTTTACCTTGTCGATGGTTAAACAGCTAGGATATACTTGAAACCCAGTTAAAGCTTGTTTAAAATGTGCTTGATACCATTATGTTTGAGTTGAATTGCATATTTGGAAGGATTTCAACGAGATCTGCGCTAAACAGCGGAGTATTAAAGTGAAGAATTTGGCCAAATACGTCCATTTGCAGGGTAGGTAGGTACATTTCAAATTATTATTTCGGTCACAAAGTATTAACTATTTTACACCAAAGCAGTGATAATATAATTAATAAGTACCAGTTAAGTTTATATGAAAAGATTTAGGAAAAAAGGTACTTTAGGTCCACTGCTGTTTATCTGAAGTTGCAGCCACAATTTGACGTTTGACTATGAGTATTGCATGGTCATTTTCTTGTGAAATATCATGAGTGATTGGCATTTCACACTTACCACCCCTAAAAGCACCATCTCTGAACCATATAAGACCCTCAGAATAGCCAAAGCTTTTATGGTTTGGTAGATAGCACTATGGCGAAAGCGTTTTTGGGTGTGGTCGGTTTTGGACGGTTCGTCCCGGATTAGGGTTCGGGCAGCGTTACCATGTTGACCGTCATGGTCAACTTGCCCTAAAACAGTTGAGATTAGGGAGTTTAAGATTCGCGTTTCCGGGAACGGGAAACGGCAGATTCGAACTTTCTTCGCAAAATTTTCGTTAAACGTTTTCGTTTCAAATTTTCTTTCTTGTGTTGAAAGAATAGTCATGCATTGCAGCTTTAAAACAGCAAGTTCATTTACTCTTTATTGCCTGAACCGTAAAATTTTCTTTGCCTGGCGTTTGCCGTTTGCCGTATATAACGCGAAGCTTAAACTCTCTATTATCTGTGTCCTAAATGAAATGCGTACAAACTTATATCCAGGTCCTAGACTATCTTTAGCACAGAGTGATTCACCGATTCTGTGTCTTTAGGCAACTATAAATTCATTATAAGCCCCGGGATTGTATACATACTGCCCGGGCCCGCGTATTTCCCCTGAGGTTCGAGTAAATACGCCAGTTTATCACCGCGATAGGTACATCAAACAAAACGGAGTCAATCGTGTTATAAGTTAAAAACAGCTGATCAGCAAAAGCAGTTTACTTGAATGAATATTTCAAAACATTTTACGAAGCGTTTCAGATTAAATTCTACATCTTTTAAAATTATTTAGAAGATGTAATAATTATTTTAAATTTTACGTCTTTTTTACATCTCTTTTCATTATCTTAAATTTTACATCTTTTTTTTCATCGAAGTTCACAAAATATATTTTGTAAATTCATTTGTTGTATAGTACCAAACTCTCAACTATTTTTGCCATTTTATACAAAAAAAATATAAAATATACACTCAGAGTTGACGCGCAACGCGAGCCTGTGTTCAGTGTTGGCCAATTATTAATACTTCATGGCAAGTCCATGTTTGGAAAATATAGGCGAGGGGTTGCTGCATGCATGTATTTCTACTAAGTAGGTATGTTATATATATTTATATTTGAATGCTGTTCTTAGGGTTTGTAATCCAAGTGAGTATATATATACATTTTAAGACCTGACCAGGAACGACTGCGAAAAATGCAGCACAAGGTTCTCTGGTAGAAATTGAACTTACGGCCCTGCGATTCCGGTGCAGCGCTTTAACCAACTGAGCTACAGAGGCCAGCTGTTGAGCTGTAACCGTAAGTTCATGTATATATAGGTGATCGGGTGTGTGGGTTGTGATAAGGTGGACTCAGTGATCTGGTTTCTTACACTTCACTTGGTGGTATTAATATTTGAATGCTGTTCTTAGGGTTTAATTGTAATCCAAGTGAGTATATATATACATTTTAAGACCTGACCAGGAACGACTGCGAAAAATGCAGCACAAGGTCCTACCAGAGGACAACATAGGTGCATTTTGTCTGCGCATGCGCGAAAATCGTTCCGTGCGATTGCAAATGGCGGACTTTAAAGGGTTTGTGAGTTTTGTCACGTTTTTTTATGAAAAATATGGACTGAATTCTTGTTCGATCTCTCAGAATTCGTGTTAATCCTACGCAGGTAAGGGTATTAGTTTTATTGCAGTTTAATTCTCTCCAAAATTCATGGTCTTTCGTTTAAATTTTCGTCATTTGCTCGACACGATGATGCCTTTTATAGTCCCCATTTCTATAGTCAGTTGAGCTTAATATGTAAGTTACTCGCTTGTTTGGCGTGTTTTCTTGTTTTAAATAGGTTTATAATCTTTCTATGGTTGGATATTCTTGAATAGTATGAGTAATTATGAAAATAATGAAAATCTACTGCCATAATTTTTGGATCAATATGGCTGTTTGCATTTGGTTGAATAGAGATCTTGTAGTAAACCCTATACCGTTGCTTTAGGTTGAAATTTTCCAAAATAATATATTTTCCTGCAAAACTTTTTTTCTACTTTCTCATACTGGTTGTATTAAGTGTTAAAAATGTTGCAAATCCCTGATCCCTGTTATATGCAAATATATTGATGCAATACAGGATCTGGGAGAAGAACCCAAATTCCAAAATATATAACAAACTTCTTTTTGTGTGTGGTGATAAACAAATCAGAAGTGAGTCATACAAACTTTCCCATATTTTTTCCACAAATTAGATCAGGCGTTGTGATGGAAAGGACGTCAAGTTTGATAGCAAAAAGAATTGGAAAAGGGTACTTTTAGCACAATCATGTCGTCAGCCCATGCTCCAAACATATATGGGACTAGCTACGTGACAGTAAGTTGTAAAAATATTCTTTATTGTGTATTGGTGAGTTTTCAGTGATAATTTTTTGTTGTAGAGCAAGGTGTTTTTCCATTTTGTTAAATTTACAAGATTTAATGTTCAGATGAGGTATTTATCTGAACAAAAATATTGCTATAAGATTACCATTTCTGGTCACAAATGCTAAATTATGGGGTTTAATTGACCTTCAAGGTTAATAAATAGAAATTCTGAAAAATCTGTACATACAAACTTCACTAAAACAGTATATGTTCTTCCTAATCATCTGTCTCACAGCTTAAAAGTGTTTGATCATCTGGAAAAATTTGGAAAAGTACTCATTTTTAGCATCATATATGTAAATTAGATATACAGCCAGAATATTCATTCCCAACTTATTGGGTAAAAGAAAGGAGCCACCATTATAGTGGGGAATGTCGACCAATTAGCCTTGTTATGTTTGGCCATACAAACCATGCTGCTATGAGACTGGCACGTTAAATTGTTTCGATTCTCAAATCTGTCTGAGATTATATTCGACTCTACCCAATAAGTCGAGAATGAATATTCTGGCTTTATATCTAATTTACATTATATGATGCTAAAAATGAGTACTTTTCCAAATTTTTCCAGATGATCAAACACTTTTAAGCTGTGAGACAGATGATTTGGAAGAACATATACTGTTTTAGTGAAGTTTGTATGTACAGATTTTTCAGAATTTCTATTTATTAACCTTGAAGGTCAATTAAACCCCATAATTTAGCATTTGTGACCAGAAATGGTAATCTTATAGCAATATTTTTGTTCAGATAAATACCTCATCTGAACATTAAATCTTGTAAATTTAACAAAATGGAATAACACCTTGCTCTACAACAAAAAATTATCACTGAAAACTCACCAATACACAATAAAAAATATTTTTACAACTTACTGTCACGTAGCTAGTCCCATATATGTTTGGAGCA